>OZ024905.1:84086836-84171637 GCA_964017125.1 Flabesymbios commensalis
CATTCATTCATTCATTCGTGCATTCATTCGTGCATTCATTCGTGCATATTCATGCATTCTTTCAGTCGTGAAATTACGTCAGCGCGCTGTTGATACAACATTCTCGATAAATGGGTCGACAGGCCACGTCATGGTCAAAAGCCACTTGACAATGGGTGTGAAAAGAGAAATGGCATCTTCTGTTAAGAGGCGACCAGGTGGCGGACTGACATTTTATCCACTGAGCTGGCACGTGGCACGACAGCACACGCGAGACGTTTATCCATTGCTGGCTCAATGCTGGTCTGGCGTCGTGGCGTCAGCATTAAGTAATATAGCACCTGGACAATGCGTGTCACCAGCAGCCTGACTGACAGCATATCTGGCTGTGGTCAGTTTTTCCGGCAGGACCCTATTCTGATAACTGATATCAATACGATGTTTGCTAATGGCCAGTACGATAACGTGATATTTTTGTGCGAATACATGTGATTTTGATGTAATTTTACAAGTTTTGTGTGACCATGTGGACGAATTTCGGACGTACATCGGCCACGCTCTGAACAGCAAAGTTTTATTGTTGACACGTGGATAAAAACGACCAGCGTAAAATCCACAGAGACACTGACCAGGTGACCAATCTAAGGGCTTCTGCGAGGTTACGGTGGTCAGCAGACACGTGCCGTTGACCAGCTGTTGTTTAATGTTTGTCCAGCTTCGTAGACGGTGGGCCAACATTGAAACAATGGTGGGTCAACATCTTGTGTCTGCTGGGTGATCAGTTGTTTATGAAAATCGGCGTTTGTTTGGCACACCATCACAACAGACGACGTGTTCCCGCGAGTGTCACTCCCAGAAAACACCATAATTTGCACAAATGTTGGATTAATGTGTTGCCAACGTTAGCGTTAGCGTCACTGGTGATTGTTGCCCGGCAGCATCCATACAGATGCCTCAGTTGTACAGCAACAAACGGAACAAAAACAACAGCAATCAGTAACTGCTTACTTGTTTATCTTTGCACGTCGGCATAATAATAATAATAATAATAATAATAATAATAATAATAATAATGATAATAATAATAATAATAATAATAATAATAATAATAATAATAATAATAATAATAATAATAATAATAATGATAATAATAATAATAATAATAATAATAATAATAATAATAATAATAATAATAATAATAATATTAATAATAATAATTATTATTATTATTATTATTATTATTATTATTAATAATAATAATAATAATAATAATAATAATAATAATAATATTAATAATAATAATTATTATTATTATTATTATTATTATTATTATTATTATTATTATTATTATTATTATTATTATTATTATTATTATTATTATTATTATTATTATTATTATTATTATTATTATTATTATTATTATTATTATTATTATTATTATTATTATTATTATTATTATTTTATCTTAAACAACAACCAGCTATAACAAGATACGTCAACACATAATAAAACTGGTCAAACCAGGCCACCAAACTGGTGACGGAGCGCGGTGGAATCCTAATATAAAAAAGAAAGTATTCCTGCATAATGTTACATGTAGGCCTAGTTTTGAGATAATATTAAAATATTGATACTCTGTTGTATTACTAGCAATTATTACGCTTTCAAATTTGCCGACCATGGTACCCATTTTATACCTAGGGTATCCAGCCACCACGTTGTCTTGTCTGCATGTCATACACGGGCGGTCATGGTTGTACAAGCTGATACATACATAAAAGCCAAGATGGTCGCGATAAACTAGTTGAAGCTAGTCAATATAATTTACACCATATACAACCAAAACCATCCACATTTGGAACGATAAAGAATCGTTGTTGGTGACTGGGTGATCTGCCACATGGGTAAAGACACGCATACTACTGCCAAGATTAAATTATCCTTAAAAATGCCTTAAGTTATCGTTGTTCGTAACTGGGAAATCTGTCACTTGGGAAAAGGCACACATACGCCTATAAATGGTATTGTTGATGAGGTAGTATTGCGTTTTTAGGTGACTGAAATGATAAATCTGTCACTTGGGAAAGGGTCTGGTACCATGACCTACAAGAGGTATCGTTGATGGTGAATTTGTGATCTGTCACATAGGTAAAGACACACGCACCTGGATGAGAAATAGCCAATCTGGCCATGCCCACCTGGATGAGAATCTGGGCTTGCCCACTGTGGATCATTGCCTCGCAGTGAGCTATATGCCCAGATTGCAGAGTAAATGAGCTCGTAATACCCAACTTGAAGAGCAAATTTGCAGATGGCCGGTGAAGTGTGTCCACACCGTGGTGAAGTGTGTCGTTTGGGGCGTTTCACAGGCTTGGTGGAAGTGAAGGGCCATCTTTGATTACCAGCTCAAGTGTATCGTGTATTGACCGCTATAATGGGTTGAGCAATGGCGGCACTTATGACCCCGGACGAGTGGGATTTTATTATCCTGCCAAGTGAAGGCGTCCCTGTCTACACGGGTATGAACACGACACGCTGATAGGGGGCTAATCCTAGATTAATCTTTCTGATCACGTTAGACACCTGCTTCGGTGTAATAACCAGGCCGGCAGGTAATACTTATAAAACTATGCTCATGACGCACTTTTATATAATAATATTATAAACCGAACATTTGTATTGAACAATTGGATCATGTCTTGAGCATGTTTGGTTATCATATATTAGCTAAAGATATCAGCCTTCCTAAATTCCAGTTAACAATAACCGTCTTAGTAATATTAATACATCACACAAGATCATTGTGTCTGATACAATTCTCTAAATCTTCTAAACTACATAGCTCGTTCTGTCGAAAAATAAAATTCAAAATAAAAAAGGGGGATTAATTATTGACTTTAATTTTTAATTGTGGGAGAAGCCAAAAATCACTATCCAATAGTGAAGAGATCTTCAGTGATTTTCAGTGATCTTACGGTCCAGGTAGCGGCTGTAATACGATCTCTCATATTCAGACACTTTGTGTATCTGGTGCTCTTCAACATAAAATACAAAAATAGCCAGAAAGCATGTCATATCTTTATGAATAGTTCCGTTACCTTCTTGATATCTGCTTAAAACACAAAATTTGCATGGGCTTACTATTATATGCATTACACCTTTTAATGGGAGTGTTTAAGTGGAAATATATATCAATTATACGTATTTATATACATAATGCGCCCAGATCACACATCGCCCAGATCACCCAGTGAAAATACCATACGCCCAGATGCCCCTCGCCCAGATGGGATGACACCAACACACTACGGCAAGGAGGGGGATGTGATGATGGTCAGGTAGGCCACACGCCTCTGGAGGAACGAACATAATGTGAGCGGCATATTGTCTGGTTAACATAAGCAGTCTGTGCCTCTGTCTGTGATAGGCTGCCGTCACCCGCGCAGTGTATTCTGGGTAAGCTCATAACCCGGTGTTGGAGAATGGTGGACCAGCATTTTAATGAGTTGAGAAAGTAGATTGTCCTGAGATAAGACTCTCAATCGTGACACGTGTGAATAACAACAATGGTCGACCCAGCATAAACATGAGACGTTCCCCCTGACGCTGAGTTAGTGTTGAACCAGCGTCGCAGACGGTGTGCCAACAATAAACCAGCATTGGGTGAACGTGTCGTGTTTGCCTGCACCCCCTTTCCTGCGTTAGGGCAATTATAACGTGCCATACTGAGTGTGATAGATTTGCAGATGTCTTCTTCAGGGGCTCCATGCTGTTTGTGGATTCCGTGTTTTGTCCCCTCAGGTCCGCAATTATTGCTCTGCAAACAAACACCCTCGCCAGGGGGCCCTGTTTGTCAGACGATCTCTTGCCAGGGACAAAGCTCCAACATTGGCTCAATAGTGAAGAGATCTTCAGTGATGTTGCTTCCTGGGGCTGTAGGCCCGCACAGATTCCTATCTGTATATAATTGGGCCATGGCATTGGTCGATTCCATAATTCATGTTTACTTTGTTAGCATAATATTACAGATATATGACATATAACATATTCTAAATCCATGCTGTGATAGCGTTACTTTGGTGTTGAGTGGTCCAGTTGGCCACTTCGTGACTCTACTTTTAATATCAAGGTGACGATAGACAGACAGACAGACAGACAGGCAGACAGGCTGGCAGGCAGACAGGCAGGCAGGCAGGCAGGCAGGAGGCAGGCAGGCAGGCAGGCAGGCAGGCAGGCAGGCAGGCAGGCAGGTAGGCAGGTAGGCAGGCAGGCAGGCAGACAGACAGACAGACAGACAGAGCATACCATGAGAGACAAACGACAATAACTGCTTACTTGGAAAGTAATCAGCTGATTGTCTTTTCATGACAGAATCTATTATCAACCCAGTGGATCTACACCGATTGTGGCAACGCAGATCGATGGCTTTTCACCTGAAGGCTATTTATTTAGGCCTATGTTAACTTCACCCACTACAAAACTAATTATTAATTAATAACGCAGCGTCGGGACAAAACGGGAAACGTGTGTGGCATTTCTGACGGGTCGTTTTAATTTGTCTACCTGTTTCTTTTGATGATTGCTAAATAATTTACGCCTTTCTCCAGTCGATTTTTGATTAATAAATTAATTAAATTTTTATTTACTCGTTCATTTTTTATTTTAATATTCCCTACATGTAATATAATATATATATTTAGTTAAATTCTGATGGCTAATATACGGTGTTTTTTAGGATTACCACAATAACAATTTACACGTTATCGAAATGCAAGTTATTGTTGTCTCGATACAAGCTAGATGTGCAGAAATACAAGTTAATGTTGTCTAATTACATCTTAACTCTGTAGAAATACATGTTAGATTTTGAAAAACAAGTTAAATTTAACTTATATTTCGACAAATAACAACTTGTATTTCAACAGCTATAACTTGTATTTCAACCACAGCGTTACTTGCAGTATGCCATTTTTGACAATGTCGCAAAATACAAATTAACTTTGTCCCGGTATTAACTTGTATTTCTACAGGTCTTATTTAAATTACGACACAGCTACGTGATGCAGGAGCATCATATCTTCACGCATGTTGATAGACATCTGGCCTCGAGGAGGGTGGGTGAAGATAATTTATGTAATCCATACACCGTTGGTACAATGTACGTGAGCGTAATGATTACAAGAGACTGTCAACAAGTTAAGACTGAGAAGGGAAAACATGTGGATTTGTATTTCGCGACATGCAAGTTGAGAGCTGTTAAAATAGATTAGTGTTGCTGATATAAAAGTTGAATATTATAAGCACTAACTTGCTTTTCAACAAGTCTAACATGTATTTCCACAGATGTAATTGGACAACATTACCTTGTATTTATACAGATCTAACGTGTATCACGACAACTATAACTTGTATTTCCACAACGCCTACCTTGTATTTGCCCTAAAAAGCCACCGTACTAATACATCTAAGTCTTAGTATATTTCTTTATATCTGAGCAGGACCAAAACTTTATTTCATCAAGGAATGAAACAAGATACATTTACCCGATGCTTGACTATTGCTGGGCCATTCACTGCATCCAGTATCTCGATGCTGGACTATTGGTGGGCCATTCACTGCATCCAGTATCTCGATGCTGGATAATTTCTGGGCCATTCCCTTACATTCAGTATCTCGATGCTGGATAATTGCTGGGCCATTCCCTTGCATTCAGTATCTCGATGCTGGATTATTGCTGGGCCATTCACTGCATCCAGTATCTCGATGCTGGATTATTGCTGGGCCATTCCCTTGCATTCAGTATCTCGATGCTGGATAATTGCTGGGCCATTCCCTTGCATTCAGTATCTCGATGCTGGATTATTGCTGGGCCATTCACTGCATCCAGTATCTCGATGTTGGATTATTGCTGGGCCATTCCCTTGCATTCAGTATCTCGATGCTGGATTATTGCTGGGCCATTCCCTTGCATTCAGTATCTCGATGTTGGATTATTGCTGGGGCATTCACTGCATCCAGTATCTCGATGTTGGATTATTGCTGGGACATTCCCTTGCATTCAGTATCTCGATATTGGATTATTGCTGGGGCATTCACTGCATTTAGTATCTCGATGCTGGATTATTGCTGGGCCATTCCCTTGCATTCAGTATCTCGATGTTGGATTATTGCTGGGCCATTCCCTTGCATTCAGTATCTCGATGTTGGATTATTGCTGGGGCATTCACTGCATTTAGTATCTCGATGCTGGATTATTGCTGGGCCATTCCCTGCATTCAGTATCTCGATATTGGATTATTGCTGGGCCATTCCCTAGCATTCAGTATCTCGATGTTGGATTATTGCTGGGCCATTCCCTTGCATTCAGTATCTCGATATTGGATTATTGCTGGGCCATTCCCTGCATCCAGTATCTCGATGCTGGATTATTGCTGGGCCATTCACTGCATTCAGTATCTCGATGTTGGATTATTGCTGGGGCATTCACTGCATCCAGTATATCGATGCTGGATTATTGCTGGGCCATTCCCTTGCATTCAGTATCTCGATGTTGGATTATTGCTGGGGCATTCACTGCATTTAGTATCTCGATGTTGGATTATTGCTGGGCCTTTCACTGCTTTCAGTATCTCGATGCTGGATTATTGCTGGGCTATTCCCTTGCATTCAGTATCTCGATGCTGGATTATCGCTGGGCCATTCCCTTGCATTCAGTATCTCGATGTTGGATTATTGCTGGGCCATTCCCTGCATCCAGTATCTCGATGCTGGACTATTGCTGGGCCATTCACTCCATCCAGTATCTCGATGCTGGACTATTGCTGGGCCATTCACTGCATCCAGTATCTCGATGCTGGACTATTGCTGGGCCATTCACTGCATTCAGTATCTCAATGCTGGATTATTGCTGGGCCATTCCCTTGCATTCAGTATCTCGATGCTGGATTATCGCTGGGCCATTCCCTTGCATTCAGTATCTCGATGTTGGATTATTGCTGGGCCATTCCCTGCATTCAGTATCTCGATGTTGGATTATTGCTGGGCCATTCCCTTGCATTTAGTATCTCGATGCTGGATTATTGCTGGGCCATTCCCTTGCATTCAGTATCTCGATGTTGAATTATTGCTGGGCCATTTACTGCATCCAGTATCTCGATGGTGGATTATTGCTGGGCCATTCACTGCATTCAGTATCTCGATGCTGGATTATCGCTGGGCCATTCCCTTGCATTCAGTATCTCGATGCTGGATTATCGCTGGGTCATTCCCTTGCATTCAGTATCTCGATGTTGGATTATTGTTGGGCCATTCCCTGCATTCAGTATCTCGATGCTGGATTATTGCTGGGCCATTCCCTTGCATTCAGTATCTCGATGTTGGATTATTGCTGGGCCATTCACTTGCATTTAGTATCTCGATGCTGGATTATTGCTGGGCCATTCCCTTGCATTCAGTATCTCGATGTTGGATTATTGCTGGGCCACTTACTGCATCCAGTATCTCGATGCTGGATTATTGCTGGGCCATTCACTGCATTCAGTATCTCGATGCTGGATTATTGCTGGGCCATTCCCTTGCATTCAGTATATCGATGTTGGATTATTGCTGGGCCATTCACTGCATCCAGTATCTCGATGCTGGATTATTGCTGGGCCATTCCCTTGCATTCAGTATCTCGATGCTGGATTATTGCTGGGCCATTCACTGCATCCAGTATCTCGATGTTGGATTATTGCTGGGCCATTCCCTTGGATTCAGTATCTCAATGCTGGATTATTGCTGGGCCATTCCCTTGCATTCAGTATCTCGATGTTGGATTATTGCTGGGCCATTCACTGCATCCAGTATCTCGATGTTGGATTATTGCTGGGCCATTCCCTTGCATTCAGTATTTCGATGCTGGATTATTGCTGGGCCATTCCCTTGCATTCAGTATCTCGATGTTGGATTATTGCTGGGCCATTCACTGCATCCAGTATCTCGATGTTGGATTATTGCTGGGCCATTCCCTTGCATTTAGTATCTCGATGCTGGATTATTGCTGGGCTATTCCCTTGCATTCAGTATCTCGATGTTGGATTATTGCTGGGTCATTTACTGCATCCAGTATCTCGATGCTTGATTATTGCTGGGCCATTCACTGCATTCAGTATCTCGATGCTGGATTATTGCTGGGCCATTCCCTTGCATTCAGTATCTCGATGCTGGATTATTGCTGGGCCACTCACTGCATCCAGTATCTCGATGCTGGACTATTGCTGGGCCATTCACTGCATTCAGTATCTCAATGCTGGATTATTGCTGGGCCATTCCCTTGCATTCAGTATCTCGATGTTGGATTATTGCTGGGCCATTCACTGCATCCAGTATCTCGATGCTGGATTATTGCTGGGCCATTCCCTTGCATTCAGTATCTCAATGCTGGATTATTGCTGGGACATTCCCTTGCATTCAGTATCTCGATGTTGGATTATTGCTGGGCCATTCACTGCATCCAGTATCTCGATGTTGGATTATTGCTGGGCCATTCCCTTGCATTCAGTATTTTGATGCTGGATTATTGCTGGGCCATTCCCTTGCATTCAGTATCTCGATGTTGGATTATTGCTGGGCCATTCACTGCATCCAGTATCCCGATGTTGGATTATTGCTGGGCCATTCCCTTGCATTTAGTATCTCGATGCTGGATTATTGCTGGGCTATTCCCTTGCATTCAGTATCTCGATGTTGGATTATTGCTGGGCCATTTACTGCATCCAGTATCTCGATGCTGGATTATTGCTGGGCCATTCACTGCATTCAGTATCTCGATGCTGGATTATTGCTGGGCAATTCCCTTGCATTCAGTATCTCGATGCTGGATTATTGCTGGGCCATTCACTGCATCCAGTATCTCGATGCTGGACTATTGCTGGGCCATTCACTGCATTCAGTATCTCAATGCTGGATTATTGCTGGGCCATTCCCTTGCATTCAGTATCTCGATGTTGGATTATTGCTGGACCATTCACTGCATCCAGTATCTCGATGCTGGATTATTGCTGGGCCATTCCCTTGCATTCGGTATCTCGATGCTGGATAATTGCTGGGCCATTCCCTTGCATTCAGTATCTCGATGCTGGATTATTGCTGGGCCATTCACTGCATCCAGTATCTCGATATTGGATTATTGCTGGGCCATTCCCTTGCATTCAGTATCTCGATGCTGGATTATTGCTGGGCCATTCCCTTGCATTCAGTATCTCGATGTTGGATTATTGCTGGGGCATTCACTGCATCCAGTATCTCGATGTTGGATTATTGCTGGGCCATTCCCTTGCATTCAGTATCTCGATGTTGGATTATTGCTGGGGCATTCACTGCATTTAGTATCTCGATGCTGGATTATTGCTGGGCCATTCCCTTGCATTCAGTATCTCGATGTTGGATTATTGCTGGGCCATTCCCTTGCATTCAGTATCTCGATGTTGGATTATTGCTGGGGCATTCACTGCATTTAGTATCTCGATGCTGGATTATTGCTGGGCCATTCCCTAGCATCCAGTATCTCGATGCTGGATTATTGCTGGGCCATTCCCTTGCATTCAGTATCTCGATGTTTGATTATTGCTGGGCCATTTACTGCATCCAGTATCTCGATGCTGGATTATTGCTGGGCCATTCACTGCATTCAGTATCTCGAGGCTGGATTATCGCTGGGCCATTCCCTTGCATTCAGTATCTCGATGTTGGATTATTGCTGGGCCATTCCCTTGCATTCAGTATATCGATGTTGGATTATTGCTGGGCCATTCACTGCATCCAGTATCCCGATGTTGGATTATTGCTGGGCCATTCCCTTGCATTTAGTATCTCGATGCTGGATTATTGCTGGGCTATTCCCTTGCATTCAGTATCTCGATGTTGGATTATTGCTGGGCCATTTACTGCATCCAGTATCTCGATGCTGGATTATTGCTGGGCCATTCACTGCATTCAGTATCTCGATGCTGGATTATTGCTGGGCAATTCCCTTGCATTCAGTATCTCGATGCTGGATTATTGCTGGGCCATTCACTGCATCCAGTATCTCGATGCTGGACTATTGCTGGGCCATTCACTGCATTCAGTATCTCAATGCTGGATTATTGCTGGGCCATTCCCTTGCATTCAGTATCTCGATGTTGGATTATTGCTGGACCATTCACTGCATCCAGTATCTCGATGCTGGATTATTGCTGGGCCATTCCCTTGCATTCGGTATCTCGATGCTGGATAATTGCTGGGCCATTCCCTTGCATTCAGTATCTCGATGCTGGATTATTGCTGGGCCATTCACTGCATCCAGTATCTCGATATTGGATTATTGCTGGGCCATTCCCTTGCATTCAGTATCTCGATGCTGGATTATTGCTGGGCCATTCCCTTGCATTCAGTATCTCGATGTTGGATTATTGCTGGGGCATTCACTGCATCCAGTATCTCGATGTTGGATTATTGCTGGGCCATTCCCTTGCATTCAGTATCTCGATGTTGGATTATTGCTGGGGCATTCACTGCATTTAGTATCTCGATGCTGGATTATTGCTGGGCCATTCCCTTGCATTCAGTATCTCGATGTTGGATTATTGCTGGGCCATTCCCTTGCATTCAGTATCTCGATGTTGGATTATTGCTGGGGCATTCACTGCATTTAGTATCTCGATGCTGGATTATTGCTGGGCCATTCCCTAGCATCCAGTATCTCGATGCTGGATTATTGCTGGGCCATTCCCTTGCATTCAGTATCTCGATGTTTGATTATTGCTGGGCCATTTACTGCATCCAGTATCTCGATGCTGGATTATTGCTGGGCCATTCACTGCATTCAGTATCTCGATGCTGGATTATCGCTGGGCCATTCCCTTGCATTCAGTATCTCGATGTTGGATTATTGCTGGGCCATTCCCTTGCATTCAGTATATCGATGTTGGATTATTGCTGGGCCATTCACTGCATCCAGTATCTCGATGCTGGACTATTGCTGGGCCATTCACTGCATTCAGTATCTCGATGCTGGATAATCGCTGGGCCATTCCCTTGCATTCAGTATCTCGATGTTGGATTATTGCTGGGCCATTCCCCTGCATCTAGTATCTCGATGCTGGATTATTGCTGGGCCTTTCACTGCATTCAGTATCTCGATGCTGGATAATTGCTGGACCATTCCCTTGCATTCAGTATCTCGATGCTGGATAATTGCTGGGCCATTCCCTTGCATTCAGTATCTCGATGCTGGATAATTGCTGGGCCATTCCCTTGCATTTAGTATCTCGATGCTGGATTATTGCTGGGCCATTCCCTGCATTCAGTATCTCGATGTTGGATTATTGCTGGGCCATTCCCTTGCATCCAGTATCTCGATGTTGGATAATTGCTGGGCCATTCCCTTGCATTCAGTATCTCGATGTTTGATAATTGCTGAGCCATTCACTGCATGCAGTATCTCGATGCTGGATTATTGCTGAACCTTATTCACTTCACTCAGTATCTCGATGTTGGATTATTGCTGAGCCATTCCCTTGCATTCAGTATCTCGATGTTGGATTATTGCTGGGCCATTCACTGCATTCAGTATCTCGATGCTGGATAATTGCTGGGCCATTTACTGCATCCAGTATCTCGATGCAGGATAACTGCTGGGCCATTCATTGCTTTCAGTATCTCGATGCTGGACTATTGCTGGACCTTATTCACTTCACTCAGTATCTCGATGTTGGATTATTGCTGAGCCATTCCCTTGCATTCGGAATCTCGATGTAGGATTTTCGATGGGCCATTCACTGCATTCAGTATCTCGATGCTGGATAATTTCTGGGCCATTTACTGCATTCAGTATCTCGATGCTGGACTATTGCTGGACCTTATTCACTTCACTCAGTATCTCGATGTTGGATTATTGCCGAGCCATTCCCTTGCATTCGGAATCTCGATGTAGGATTATTGCTGGGCCATTCACTGCATTCAGTATCTCGATGCTGGATAATTGCTGGACCATTTACTACATCCAGTATCTCGATGTTAGATTGTTGCTGGGCCATTCACTGCATCCAGTATCTTGATGCTTGACTATTGCTGGACCATTTACTGCATCTAGTATCTTGATGCTGGATTATTGCGGGACCTTATTCACTTCACTCAGTATCTCGATGTTGGATTATTGCTGAGCCATTCTCTTGCATTCGGAATCTCGATGTAGGATTATTGCTGGGCCATTCACTGCATTCAGTATCTCGATGCTGGATAATTTCTGGGCCACTTACTGCATTCAGTATCTCGATGCTGGACTATTGCGGGACCTTATTCACTTCATTCAGTATCTCGATGTTGGATTATTGCTGTGCCATTCGCTGCATCCAGTATCTCGATGCTTGACTATTGCTGGACCATTTACTGCATCCAGTATCTCGATGTTGGATTATTGCTGGGCCATTCACTGCATTCAGTATCTCGATGCTGGATAACTGCTGGGCCATTCACTGCATTCAGTATCTCGATGCTGGATTATTGCTGGACCTTATTCACTTCACTCAGTATCTCGATGTTGGATTTTTGCTGGGCCATTTACTGCATCCAGTATCTCGATGCTTGACTATTGCTGGACCTTATTCACTTTACTCAGTATCTCAATGCTGGATTATTGCTGGGTCATTCCCTGCATTCAGTATCTCGATGCTGGATAATTGCTGGGCCATTCCCTACATCCAGTATCTCGATGCTGGATTATTGCTGGTCCATTTACTGCATCCAGTATCTCGATGTCGGATTATTGCTGGGTCATTCCCTGCATTCAGTATCTCGATGCTGGATTATTGCTGGTCCATTTACTGCATCCAGTATCTCGATGTCGGATTATTGCTGGGTCATTCCCTGCATTCAGTATCTCGATGCTGGATAATTGCTGGGCCATTCACTGCATTCAGTATCTCGAAGCTGGATTATTGCTGGACTTTATTCACTTCACTCAGTATCGCGGTGCTGGACTATTGGTGGGCCATTCATTGCACTCAGTATCTAGTTTTTGTTGCTGATTTGACGCTCAAAATGTATCCTCAAACATATTAGGCATCAGCAGATATTTTATATGTAAAATAAAAAGGTATTATTTATTATTGTGTCCACTGCACGACACATATCGCGGACGCTGGCCCAGCATGCAGTAAACCCACAGTGTGTCAATGTATTAGTAAGGGCCCATTTTAGAAATTTCTGACTTGGTAAGGCATTTTTTAGTAGAATTTGACATGCAGTTGTTCTTACACAATTTGGGAACGCTGATTCCAAATCTGCCCCATGCCAAGATCTATTTTGTCTTTTTTCTACTCAAAATTCAAAAACAAAATGGCTGCCAAAATTAGTGAAAATGTCACAACTTTACATCACGGCTTGGCTTACAATGAGCATAAAAACATCATTTCGGTGTATTAAAACCCACCTGAGCAACATTCTTCAATTCCCCTGAATTTCACCTTGTGCGTGTGCCGCTAGAGGACAAAATCCAAAATGGCTGCCACTGAAAGGCAATGTGCTATAACTTTGCTTCCAAATACCGTAGATATGTGTTTTTGGTGTCTACATATAGGTTTCTCACACTCGGGAAACCAATTCAGAGCCGTGATAACATCTATTATCAATATTTCACAAGGTTATGGGAGAAAAACAAATGTTGCGCCAGGAAAACGACACATCGTAGGCCAGTGTAATAATAATGATTTATTTAATAAAGTCACTATTTCACATTTAAAAGCCGAGTGAAACAATGTAATATCCGGCATGTTGTAAAAATGTTTAGAGTATTGACGAAAAATATTTTATGATTGTTGATCACTGTCCGGCACTAGATAACCTGTCGCTCACCATATAACCGTTCTAGGCCTATTAGTATGTGGCCTATGTGATATCCACCTGCATCGTGTTTTTACAGCACCGTGAGGAAGAAAGCTATAATTTAAATGTGCGTTGGCCACGGGTGGCACCCTCCTTCCCAAGCCCTGTACTAGGGTTAAGCAAAACATGAAGTTAATCCATCAAGGTGGTCTGCATAACCATGGCAATAATGACACACATACATGTTCCGTTCCTATTTAGACAAAAAGTCGTTTAAATTTAACAATTTATGATTCCAGTAACTAGGTATATTGTGCTGGTTAAAACGTGCACATCACATAAAAATTATGTTTCTCAATCGGATTGATAATTTACATAATCATGATAATAGTATCATCTTAATTTTTATATTTTTGATCAGAGTAAATACCATACAAAAGCCTGGTAATGCGCTGATAACACAGTTTTCATACATAATTGAACGAATAAAGTCCCAACCATCGGCTCAGAGATCCACACAAAACCGTAATGTAGGCTACACATATTTCTACTCCCCTAACTTGAATGAGATAGATGATATCACCATCAATAACTATGATAAAATACAGTTACACGATATCGGAAAGCTGTAATTTGGTGCAGAAGTTATATATGTTTTGGGCATATACGATTGATGGTTGAGGACACGCTAGGGTAATGTTGAAAATACTGACGATGAATTTATTTTATAAATTTAGTATGAACATACACCATCTTCAGAAGATGTTAGTAACTAACCTAGTCTTGGCAACTAAATGTTATAGAGGAGTGTCATGAACAAGTCACCAAAGATTATTGGGTACACTATTGCAACAAGATATGATGCAGAATATGTGGTGATTGGGGAAATAATACCGTTCGTAGCACGATCAGGATGTTTTTATGAAGATTACCATAAAATACAGAAACTTTCTAGATGTGGTCGTGATATGGTGGCATGTATGAGGAATCAGTAGGTTCTGGTCATGCGTGCTTCTAAACAGATATAAGCTCTCACTCTCACATAATATACAATAACCCAACAGGTTCAGTTGTGTCTTGAAGTGGTATGGGAGCGACCTATTTTGCAGGAAAAAATATCAATGTTAAAGATAATAAGTCTTACCATATATAAAGTGATGAAATCATATGATGGACGTGAAGATATTTAGGTCCAAAATAACTATATGTCTCCTCCAGACATAGTATATTAATTATCATGCATACAGAGTATTTATTACTTATATATTATATTCTTTTGTAATAAACAGTGATCATCTAATAATATATGCAAGACACATGTATCCTGCATCAAAAACATTTCCATGCACACTGCCATGTTATCTCAGATGACTATATAACAGATAAAGTACAGAATCAGGGAGGATGGCAATACAGTTTCAGTTCAATGTTCAAATTCACCACTTTTGGTAAAGAACATTGCCATTCAACTATTCAATGAACACTGATATTTAAGTGAGAACAATACTGAGATACATGATAAGACGTTAAATGTTATTACGGCAATCAAACTGTCAGATACTGACAATGTGGTAGTCGTAGGAACTGATGTAAACTTGCTCACTCTGCTTTCGAAACGTTCTCATCATAGCAATGCCTAGCTGTGTAAACCTAGAACTGGTGATATTTATCGTACCATTCAACCGTCTCAATGGCTTTCACAACACCAGCACATCAATTCTAAAAGAAAGACATTTAAATGAATTCATAAACACCCAGACCTAGAACTTAAGCCAATTAGAGTATTTCAATGTATCCTCTTCGTCAATAACCCCCGCCACAAAAAGTGGATAATGTTTCCGTTGTATTTCAGGCCTGTTTGGCAATAAATACATCTCTGGCCAGATAACAATATTATAAACATCAATGAGATTGTGGTTGGAGCTTCATTGATGGACAACTGCAACTAGTTATCGTGTAACGGCTTCCTGCTCAACCTGAATAACTATCACATTTAGTTTGATTAAGTGAGAATTAGGACCACGAGAAAGTAGCCAATGGCGTCCTATCAAGGAGTCGCTACACCAATTCCGAAGCTGCACACTTATATGATCAATATATTGATGAGGGTGACTATTCTAGCGTTATCTTTATGCAAGATGATGGTATTCATGCAAATCTGAGATATACACTGCAAGCCTATGTAGCTACAGCAATGAAAATAACATGTGCAATTTCCTTATAGTTAATGTGTTGTT
The DNA here is from genome assembly GCA_964017125.1 of Flabesymbios commensalis. Classification (NCBI taxonomy): domain Eukaryota; kingdom Metazoa; phylum Annelida; class Polychaeta; order Terebellida; family Flabelligeridae; genus Flabesymbios; species Flabesymbios commensalis. Next base: position 84,102,898 of record OZ024905.1, read on the forward strand.
TTTAAATAATCATATTTTTTGCATTCCCCGTAACTACATGTAAGATGGAAGCTGAGTTTTTTATACTGTGTAATTTTTTTGTATCAGAAAACTATTTAAGCGCCAAAAATAACTTCCTACGGCATTTAGAAAAATTGTTATTGTACTTGCTGTATAATTGGCGGCCATCTCGGATTTTTCCCTGAAATTACATGTAATATAAACATTGGAGGTTATTACTGTATTGTACTAGATTTATTGGTATTAAAAACCTATATTTAGCCACCAAAAACAACTTTCTATGACTTTAAGAAAAACGTTATGGTGCTTTCTGTATTATTGGCGACCATCTTGGATTTTTTGCGTGTTAGTTGACCAGGTTTTAGAACATGAAATTCCTCAAAACAAAAATGTTATTTTGAACACGAAAGTCAAGTTTGTGTGTCCGCTGTGCACCCAGACATGAAGTATAATCATGATAATTAAGACTTTATCTGCTAATTTGGCGGCCATTTTGTTTTGCAATTTTGAAAGGGAAAAACTAAAAATAGAGCTTGGCATGGGGCAGATTTAGAATCAGCATATCCGAATTGTGTGAAAACAACTGCATGCCAAATTCTACTAAGAAATGCCTTACAAACTTTAAGAATGCCCCTCTTTTTGAAAAATGGGCTCTGACTATATTGTGTTTACTTTGAGTTTACATACAGATCCATCTAATGTTATATAATATTTGACACGGGTGTACGTGGTTCCAGCGTATATAATTTGACAGCTTGAGCTGCAGCTTTCCCTGTCTTATATCTATCTATCAGCTCAAACCGCTGACAGCTCAGGTCTATAATATGAAAACCACACACCTGTTCTTTCTCACCTTTATTTAGAGAGCAGGATGATACCAATCAGATTCTGAAAGAGCACACGGAAAACTGTGATGATATTGGAAACTCGATTGTAATAAAAAGCAAACAGCAGTAACTGTTTTCTTTTCAATTAAGCACTTACATGTTGATTCTACCCAACAAACCATTAAATATATATAATAGTCATCCAGAGATTGTGTTTTCAAAGCGTCCTATTGGTCGACGTGACAATTTCGACACATAGCATGCCTGAGATCTAGGTCAAGTTTGCTTACCTTCAGTGATAGAGCCGACACCGATGAGCTAACGCCGTATTCCGTATATAGGCCTATATAAATGAAAGACAATAAAGTTGCGATACGATACGATATGATACTTCTTAAGTAAAAACACAGTATCTACAGTTTTTAGGTTATTTAATGATCTTTTGCATTTATGATTAGGCCTTGCATGACAGTAATGCGGAACCACATGCGCCATTAAATAGCAATCAATCTGAAATTACCGCACTTAGTATTTCATGTCGGAATCAATGAGACATATCAAATATTCACCTTCTCTATCTCAAGGATTCTGTTGACGCATCTGTTACTGTCAATGGGCTTCACATAATACTGTGGCGTTTACCTAGCGTGTGGAAGTCTACAATACAGAGGCAAGCAACAGTAACTGCTTATTTTTCAAGTAAGCAGTTACTGTTTTTTGTCTTTGTATTTTGTGTCTATATCCGTCTTAGATATCGATCTAACAGACAATCTCGTGGAGTAATGTTATAACTCTTTCAGAACAAGAAATGCTTTTAAATGTATTCAAACCGATTTCTTCCCACAAATATATTTATTATTATCTATCAAACTGCCATGTTTGAACGTGGGGTTTATATTTCATTCATGCAAATATAGTGATAGCGTCAATAATAAAAACAATCACTTATAATTCAGCATTTGACGAGTTAAACATAAAGTGAGTGAAGCTCACAGGACACTATTTGTCATACACTGTATGTAAAAAAACGTGGTGTCCCTACCCTGTATAAGTAAGGGCACAAGTTGTGCAATTACCAAAGACAAACAGCAGTAACACCTGCCTTTTCTAATAAACGGTTAACGCTATTTGCCTTTACATTGATCCGTGCAGTATACTTGAACATAAATAAAGCTATATACGATAATTAATCAACAATAAGCAACATGTAAACAACATTTTATCCAGAAACACGCAATGTTGTTCCATTTGTGGGCCATCATTTAGAACGCCGAAAAATGGGAAGGTGGGGGGTTTGAACAGTGACGAATACCAAATTCGTGGGGCGAGAACCACGTTCATATAGGATATTTTGAGTGACATATCTTCTAAATGAAACCACAAGGCCAATATGGCATCTTAAGGGTTAGAAATAATATGGCTGACTGTCAATCAATGAAAATCAGTCCAGGCATAGCACGGAAATTGGTCCAGCGTCGTAGACGATGGAACAACATTACATCTTTACTGATCCATGTGCCGTGTTTGTGGGCAGGAGCTATGGCTTATGTAAGCTGATTTGTGTATGGGCAATCAATGTCACTTTAATTAGCATGTCTACAACATGAAATAATTGTGAGTCGCTACATATATCAGGGGAAACTAATACCGATTTAATTTAATGAACGTCAAATTAAAATAATACAACATGTATAAGTACAGAAATAGAAAAATAATTATCTTCTGACATTTTCAAGGAACAGATTTTTTATTATATTCTTTATATTGAATATAAATTCGTATTTTTCAATATTTTGATAGTCCAACAAAACACGACACAATAAAGTGCTGCTTTAATGTTGGTCCAATGTCTGCAACGCTGACCCAGCTTTATAGCAGTACTGTATTACCATCTGTTGCTTGCAGGGAACAGTGATAATAGTGATAATCTAAATGAGAAACAAGTTGGTGATGTCATTATCAAAATATTGGAGCCAGAAGTCATACACAAACCCGGTGTTGTTTTAATGCTAGGTTAGCGTCTGCGACGCTGTCCCAGCATTAAAACAACACTGGTTTGATATCTCGCGTCCGCCTGGGAAATGCTCATGATGCCTCAGATGACAAGGGAGGGAGATGTCCACTATCGATAAGATCGATCCCTATTGGCATGTGTTTAAAGCGGCCGCGGGCGATATGTCATTTTTGACGAGCCCTGTTTCCCACGCGCCGTAACAATGGCCCACAATCATCCTCGACCACTTGGTGCAAAAACATAAAATGTGATTTTGTTTGTCCAATTATCGCCCCTCACTAAGCCTTGCCCCGGGACAAGAAGTGGCATTCTGACAAAGTGACATGGTTGGTAGATCTAGAGCGCGTAAACAGAGGGCATCGTCGAAACGATAATCAATTATCTTGATCACCTAATCGATTTTAAATTAATAGCCTCATTATTACTATCCATTTTCCCGCACCCATTTGAAGTTCTGTGTCGCTGCCGCGACCCACAACTTCAAGTGGGTGAAAATTACTCATATGCGTTAATTTAAAACCAAGCATTTGCAAATCTGGATGTTTAAACACTCATTTTATTCCTAATAGCAGTGATTCCTAATAGCCGTTAGTCGAAATAAAACAATTTTTAAAGTCGTGATTAGTTGTGAAAATGTTATTTCTTCACAGATATGACAATTATGAAGTATTCACGGAGGACTGTGGTGAGTTCTCGAGATCCATTGGAACTAACATTAATCGATATGCGGCGTGCACAATGTACAGCAACAATGGAGCTGATTTGTTGTCGAGTTAAACTGATATCTCAGTGGCATCTTCTCCATAATGACTATGGAGGCGCATATCAACATAGTTTGCCACTGTTCTTTCTTCCACCTGTACAACATAAGCAGCATTTAAAAGTGCTGGATAGGAAGACAACTGTCATCATTGTCCAGGCCCTAATCATTTCCCGACTTGACTACTGCAACTCTCTACCATGCTATACTCTCTTCATTGCCTTCCATAGAATTCCACATAAAGTATAAGACCCTGCTATTGACAAATCGTACTCTACATGGCCTCGCCCCAACCTAGATCACAGAGCTGCTAGTGCCTTATACACCACTAAGAACTCTGCGCTCGAGTACAGAGCATATTTTGATAGTCTAAATGTCCGGTGCCAGTAGTTTTACAACTGATGCTCCAACACTCTGGAACAGCTAAAAGAGCCAGATTCGTCTGCATAAAATCCTGAACTTTTTTAGAAGGTCGTTAAAAACCTGTTTCGGCAAGCATTTGGTGACCTCATACAATAATTGCCTTTTTCCCTTTTTTTCGATTGTTCAGTGCTCTGAACAGCTTCCAGTTGGATACATGCGCTATATAATATTTCATTAATTCATTCATTCATTTATTCATTCATTCATTCATTCATTCATTCATTCATTCATTCATTCATTCATTCATTCATTTATTCATTCATTCATTCATTCATTCATTCATTCATTCATTCGTTCATTCATTCATTCATTCATTCATTCATTCATTCATAATGGTCTTTTGACATATCCTACATATATACGCAGTCAGACTGGTGAACTAATGGGGACAAATTTGATCAAATTAATGTATAGTCTCTCACAGGGTGTATTATATGGATTCAAGCATTATTTTTGTGGACCTGCATTGACCAGGCTCTCAATTCACAGATATCTACATGTAAAATAACCATCGATCCAATGTCTGATTTGCCAGACGTGTTCCATGTGGTATTTTTTCATTTTGCAATGTTGAGGCTCATTTCTTTCATAACAAACATATATGAGAAGTAAGCAGTTACTGCCTATTAGCGACAGACCGTGTTCGGTGTAAAAGTACAGCCGCGAATCTCTAATAAAGCAGCGTGAGTTTATTATAGATAGTCCCAGTTTTCTTAACCCTTAGAGCACAGAACCCTTAGAGCACTGAACCCTCAGAGCATAGAACCCTCAGAGCCCTGAACCCCTAGAGAAATGAACCCCTAGAGCATTGAACCCTTGGATCACTGAACCATTAGGGCATTGAACCCTTGGAGCACTGAACCATTAGGGCACTGAACCCTTGGATCACTGAACTATTAGGGCATTGAACCCTTGGAGCACTGAACCATTAGGGCACTGAACCCTTGGATCACTGAACTATTAGGGCACTAAACCCTTGGAGCACTGAACTATTAGGGCACTGAACCCTTGGAGCACTGAACTATTAGGGCACTGAACCCTTGAAGCACTGAACTATTAGGGCATTGAACCCTTGGATCACTGAACTATTAGGGCACTGAACCCTTGGAGCACTGAACCATTAGGGCACTGAACCCTTGGAGCACTGAACTATTAGGGCACTGAACCCTTGGAGCACTGAGCTATCAGGGCATTGAACCCTTGGATCACTGAACTATTAGGGCACTGAACCCTTGGAGCACTGAACTATCAGGGCACTGAACCCTTGGAGCACTGAACTATTAAAACATTGAACCCTTAGAACATTGATGAACCCTTAGAGCAGCAGTAGAGCAGGTCAATTTTTGGGGTACCCAGCCACAAAAAGTAACATTATGTATTATATACCAAATAAAGCTTAGCATCTCTTGATTCAGAAAAGTGATGGTGCTAAGGCCTCAGCTTAGAGGGATTTTTTTTAATCTGACCTTTAAGTAGGGTACTGGGTACTGTCTATTCAGAAAAATGCATTATTTGCAATATTCTAGCATAAAAAAGCTAAGCAATCTGTCACAGTTCCTTATGTAACATATATTTCACATAAAATCACAAATGATGACACTGATGACACACAATTATGTTATAGGAATCAAGTTTGGATATTGAAATGTGTTGGATTCTCATGTTATTGGACGTAGCCCTGGGCGTCAGGGGCCACGAAGATAAAAATGCGGCAGTTTGGCTGTTCCGAGAAACTGAACACACCCCTGCTGTTTGACAATAATATTATAGGTTCGCTGCTGCTTTTCTTTGCACCACATAGTCTACAAGTATCCACGTGGTGCAGTGGTAAGGAGACATGACTGGAGAGCCAGAGTTCCATGTTCGAATCCGATCATTGATTTTTTTAGGAATGAAGGCCTATTTTTACCTATGATATATATATCTAAATCTGATAAATTATTTCTATATGTGACTGACAAGAATATTTGTCATAGACTAACTCCATTTTAATAGTTAGGCCTATAGATCATCATACAGTAGGCTACAGGGTAGCCTAACACAAACAGTAGGCCCTAACCGTAGCCTAACACTATTACCATAAACTGGGGTGTTGTGACGTGAAACTTTAGCAGTCTGGCAACCCTTACAGGTACGACACCATCTAGCAATATCTATATTCATGCCGTGCCATACAAATCGGGTATTAATCAAAGGTTTGGTAGCTCTATGCGATGGGTGGCCTAAACCATGTAAGTTTGAAAAAACTTTTCGGCGAAATTTCGCGGTAAGGTACGGCCGGTTGTGTCCCGTGGACACATCACACCAGATCAATTGATTATCGAACGATTTCAATAGTTTGAACTTCATAGTGGATGTGTCTCAAACGCGTGAATTCCGCGTCATTAGCTTGGTCGAGACTTAACTCTTTATAGCCTATCGCTGGTCCATCATGTATCGCGGACACTGATGGTCGTGACAGCGCATCAGCGACGAAATTTGTCTTGCCTTTTACATATCTAATATCGGTGGTGAATTCGGCGATGAAAGCTAAATGACGTGTTTGTCGTAGGGACGCGCGCTCAGTCACGGATGACATTACGAATGTCAACAGTTTGTGATCTGTATTAACGAAGAAATTTCGTCCTTCTAAATTGTGCCTGAAATGTTTAATTGTGGCGTATACCGCCAAAAGCTCACGATCGAACGCGCTGTAGCGTGTCTCTGCTGGGTTCAGCTTCTTGCTGAAAAACGATAGTGGCTGCCACATACCATTTAAAAATTGCTGCAAAACGCCACCGACGGCGACATCACTAGCGTCGCACGTGATGTTAATCTGAGCCGTAGAATCTGGGTGTACCAGAAGCGTAGCGTTTGCCAATATTTGTTTTGACTCAGAAAATGCTGACTCTGCATTTTTATTCCACTTCAAATCGAAATTTGACTTCGGTGACAGTCTGGTATGTCCTTCGTTGGCAGCTGTCAGTAAATTATTGAGTGGTGTCAACTTCGCAGCGCAATGTGGTATGAAACGGTGGTAGTAATTCAACATTCCCAGATATCTACGCAGTGCTCGTTGCTTTTCAGGCTTAACGAAATTAACAATCGCGTCAACGGCGCTGGGTAACGGCGAAATTCCTTCAGCGCAAACGTGGTGACCTAGAAAACTTAATTCAGTTGTACCGAACTGACACTTTTCAGGACCAATGATAATTCCGTATTCAGATAGTCGAGCAAAAAGAATTCGTAGATGTTTCTTATGCGTTTTATGATCTGGGCTGGTTACCAGTAGGTCATCCAAATAGACAAAAACAAAATCAAGTCCGCGTGTAACGTGGTCTATAAAGCGCTGAAACGTTTGACCGGAATTTCTTAGACCAAACAGTGTTCTAGTGAAATTAAATAAACCAAAAGGTGTAGTAACGGCAGTTTTGTGTACGTCTGATGGTTCCACCGGAATTTGATAATAAGCTCTGACCAAGTCGATCTTCGAAAAAATTTTCGATCCGGCTAAACGCTGCATGAAATCTTGTATATGGGGAATCGGATAACGGTCCGGTACGGTCTGTGCGTTTAAACTACGGTAGTCCCCGCATGGCCTCCAATCGCCGTTTTTCTTAGGCACCATGTGAAGCGCTGAGGACCACTCGCTGTCGCTGGGCTCAATGACCCCTAGTTTTATCATCTCATCTAACTCGCGTTTTGCGGTAACCAGCTTATCGGGTGCTAAACGTCGTGGTCGTGCAAACACCGGGTGTCCTTTAGTCACTATCTTATGTGTTATACCATGTTTAACGGTCTCACCCTTTGTCGTAGGGCGTGTCAGTTCCGGGAACTGGCCGAGGAGTTTTGTGTACTCGTTCTGAACAGTGTCTACTCTGTTCAATGACAGAGGTTTAATCGATGACAGTGAAGCGGCAATAGCTAGACCTGTACGCATGTACCGGAGACATCGGCTTCTCAAGTCTACGAGCAAATTATAGTGGATTAAAGAATCAGCCCCGATTATGGGTTGCTGCACATCTGCCACTATGAACGTCCACGGATATTCGCGCTTTAAGCCGGCATAGACGACGCGTTTACAGTTGCCGTAAGTATGTATAGTACTCTTATTAGCTGCCACCAGGGGAAGACTGTCAGCATCCGAAATCCCGTTAGCGCAAGATTTTGGCAAAACACTGACAGCTGCGCCCATGTCAATCCTTTATCTGCGACATATATTAACTTAGAGTGAGATAACTTTGGAGAACTAGCGTCTGCGGAGTCATGTCGCGTCTCAGTTATACCGCCAGATGCAAGAGTCGCAACCTTGCTCTGGCTTAGCAGTTTAAAGAAAAAGCGCAAGGGCTCCTGCACGTGCGTGCTTTATCACCGAAAGTCTGGTGAAAATAGCAGACAGGTGCATTAGCCGAATCTAATGTTTTAGCGGCGTCATTTCGCTGTGGGTTCGGCGGCGGGACGAAAGGGCGAGCAAGTGGTTGCACATTCGTCGGCGGAACGAAAGGTCGAGCATTATTCTGTTCATTTCTATAATGACTAGGTTGGTTGTTAACAAAACCTGAGGCCTGAACATTAGGAGCAAATGCAGGCGCAAGAGCATAGTTATTATTTACTCGTCCACGTCCTTTATTTCTTTTCCTCTCTGATGTAGTCACGGTTTCTAGTTTTTTAATTCGCCTAGACAAATCCTCCAACAAACCAACTAGTTTGGTGGTTTCTTCTACCTTAATCTCTGCGACCCCCGGCTTACTCTCTTCGACGTCCTCTTCGGCTGACAGTGCCCGGTCGGCCAAAACGGCCAAACTTTCGAGGGTGGCACTGTCGGGTTGAGTCGCCAAATGGGCTCTGAAGGAAGTGGGCATCTGGCGGATGAATGCCTGACGAATTACTGCTTTCCCCACCACAGCTTTGGTGCCGAAACCTGCAGTCTTATGCAGACGCCGCAGGAAACGCGAGGGAATGTCGGTACAAATCCTTTCACCAGAGATCACTTTGTTAACCCTTTCGGGTGTGGTCAAACCTCGTCTCTCTATCAAGATCGCTTTCAGGCTTTCGTATTTATTGGACCTGAAAGGCTGAAGTAGCACGTCCCTCACATCCGATGCGATCTCGCCCGAAAGTGCAGCGCAAGTTAAGCTGTACCTCTCATCATCATCGCTGATCTGGTGAAGAGCAAACTGAGTCTCTATTTGGTTGAACCAGAGTTCAACATCCGAAGCGTAGAAAGTGGCGATTCTGAACTTGGGTAAGTTCGTAGCACGTCTCTGCGACTGCCTACCGAGAGGTGAAGTACTCCTTGGGGAATCGCTCCTAGAGTGAGAACTCCTACGTTTAGCTCGGGCAATTCGAGCGAAATCAGCTTTGAGGCGTTGATATTCTTCATCTGCCTTTCGGAATCGAACCTCATTGTCCTCACTGTCTTGACGATAATCATCTTTAGGTCTAGCACCCGCACCTTCTAGGGGCGTTGACATGAAGCCTTCACTGTCGTATTGCTTCGACATTAGGAAGTAGTGTTTTTAAATTATCTAACTAGTGAAGCATTTGAGATAGCTAGCCTTTTGGCTCTGTGTCTATCTCAAATGTGTTTAAAATGGCATGTCGTATCAACACATGCCAACTATTTTGACGCGCCGTGCGCGGATAGGTTGTGCGTTGCCGTCTAAATCAGATGAAAATGTCTGTAATATGCTGAATCTTAGAAATATAGACTGTAGAAAATGTTCATGCTATGTCGCATGTTGCGAGAAACAGGGGTTGCAGATTAGTTGAAAATGCGTCGCTGAGGTTGCACCTAAATGCTGTGCACTAATCCACAAAGGTATATATTGATTGTAGTGAAAACTGAAGGTCTATATTTGACATAAAACGTTTTCTCTTATTCACACACATGCATAATGGTATTGTGAAAACCGTAGGTCGAAATTGTACATAAAAAATGCCAGATACAATTATGACATACTATGCTAAGCTAGGATAATAGTATTTTGTAAATCGACCTGGGTGAAAAAAAAAAATTCACGCAAGTCGAAAAACACATTCAAATATTTGCAATGTTTCGCAATAGCGCAACTGTCAAATCGAATATTTCTGTATTTATAAAAAAATTTAACTTCAGAAATAAACTATCGTGAGAAAATTTCGTTCTCAAACTGATAGACTAAATGTGACTGTGAAGAAAAACAGTTACATTTATGATTTTAAAAAAATATTCAAAACGTGACTGACAGTAGTCTATGCTGATTAATGATATAGTATATCATTTCGCTGAAAAATGATGTCTGTGATGAACATTCCACGTTTTTTTTTATAATGGCACGTTCATCACTGAGTCATTCTTAGAAACGTCCGCATCAATCGCTCGCTTCTATTCATTGATTGACGTATAAACCAGCTGTAGCGGTTGTGTTTATTTCGTCTGTGGTGGGTGTGTGTATGATGTATTGTCGGTGCTTCCAACCTGTGCGGCAGACAGCATGTGGCTTACTGTCTGTGACGGCATGCGTGGAACGGTGTGTACATAGTATATAGTCAGCATCCCCGTCTCGCCTCACATTAGCATATTCATTACCTACTGCATGCCCAAATAAGGCGCTAAATAGGCTAGAACGATTACAAACACCGAAGGGCGTTTTAAAGTGAACAAAAATCTCACACAATTAGTGTTACAATTTCGTTTTCGAAACTTCTTAATTATATTTCCTCTCCTTCAATCGTTTTGAAAAAGAAAATTTATAAACAATTTTAAAAAAAACTATTACAACTAGTCCGTGTAAAACTTTGAACACGTGAGGGATGAGCTCCACCAAATCAAAATGGCGGCCTAATTTATGCTAATGTGATGTGGCGACACAGGTTCACTGTCCAAATGCATGCCGGTTATGGCGGAACACGTGTTTGCCCACGGCGGGCGAGGAGCTAAGTGAGGGGAACCAGCGTCCAAAATGGCGCACACCTACCAAATACATGTACAATATTCAGCATTCTCTGAAATAACATATGATAATAGTACAAAATATTGACCTACAGTCCTGGGAATATTTTAAACAGACCAAATAAGACCGTTTATTGATATTCATTTAGGGAAACAATTTTATTTTGGCCCTAAACCTATTAAAGGTTACCCGGGTCGAAGCGATATTTATAATTTCTGTCGATTTTGCTGAAAAATCGAAAAAATGACGAGGCTTCGTCTATGGACTTTAAAATCGGATCACCCAATTATGGTAATCAACGATAAAAAACTGAGTTACCGAAAATACCCCTTTCCTATTCGCCTACAGTGGCATTAATAGGATGAAGGCATTTAACAAACTCTTACATTTAACAAATGATAGACTAAGTCTATGAGAACAATTTTCAGGATTGTTCTAGAGAAACCGACATGGTCGCCATCTTGAAAAAGCGCCAAACACGTGGGATTTCGTCCAAAAATTAGAAATTTACGCTGTTTTCGACGTAAAAAAAGATGCTTCTCCTCTGATAATTCTTTCTGACTAATTTAAACTGGCATATAAATAATGACCTACAGTTTTCACGTACCTGATGAAAAAAATGCTATTGATTTTTTTCAAAAAATCCCTTAAAATTTAATCAAAACTATCCTTGAAAACAGCGGTTTTCAACTGGCGTCTAGGTGAAAACACTGTTGCGTAGACCAGTTGGGGTCACCAGTATGGGGAGATGGAGAGCCCCTCGCGCCGAAGCACCTGTAAGTGACCGTTGGAGTCTCTAGTGTGGGGTCGCAATGGCGGACGAGGGAAACTGCCCAATCTTCACCATTTCAGCTCAAACTTCCTTCCCCGTCGAGTCGACGGTTCCAAATAAATCATAAAACTCTTTATCCACTTGTCATGTTTATTCGTTTGACATCTGGCAACAACAAAGCACAACCTCCGCGCATGGCACGTCCTATTTGACTTAGCGAGAGCGACCTACGGCACGTCCGTAGCCGCCAAGTGTAACGCCTGAAGTGCGGGAAAAGTACCAAAGCCGCATGGGCTGCAATTGTGTGCACCCGTCACCAAGGTACGGAAACGAGGCGGTCGTCCACAGCTTACCGCGTCCGAGAAGCCGGGGATAACTGCCACCTAAACTAAACGAAGTCAGGATCCTACAGGGAGACTGGAACAGCCAGATATGACGTCACTGACATGTGTTGTAGAATATAGTATGACTTCTAAAGAGACACCCATGTTATAATATGATTTCAGCCTTACGGTTTTATTTTTCAATTTATTTTATATTGCTCCTAAATTTAGATAATTCTTTGAAAACCACATGGTTTTAAAAAAACGAAATGTGAATGTTTTCTAAGCCGTGCCTTTTTTATTAGTGGCCGGCAGTTTGTAAGTTACAAGTTGCTGGTGTTTTACCAAGAAATCGATATATTAGCTAGCACAGAATACCTTAAAACAAAAAATTGTATATTTGTATGGCGTTATTACCATATTTCAAGCGACCCAGGGCCGACACGTGGAGTCTAGTTGATTAAGTATATTTGCGAGGGTTCCCGTGCACCCTTGGAAATATACTTCTATTTGGTGTATCGAGATTGAAAAAAAAACGTAGAAAATGGTTAGCTATGTTAACCAGCTGCAAGCTGGAAATATGTCCCACGTGTCATTTCTATGCAAATTTGTACCGCCAATATCAGAAAATGTATATTTAATTATAGCTCGGTCAATATCACAGATAACGATATAATAATGGTGTCTACACCCATATTTTGAGGGTCAAAGAAGACAATAACACAATTTTGAGAGTGATCTGATGTGTTTCAGAAAATTTAGTATGCAAATTAGCGCCTTCATCACAGAAAAATATATATCTATTTATGGCTTGGTCAATATCACAGATCACACAACAAAAATGGTATCTACACCCATGTTTTCAGGGTCAATAAAGGCAATACAACCATGCTCGGAGTGAGCTGATGTGTTGCAGTAAAAATAGTATGCAAATCAGTGCCGTCATTACTGAAAAATTGATTTTACTTGTAAGGTCGCTCAATACGCCTATCGTTATTAACTGAACAGTTAAAAGATTCTGTGAGCTCGTGACCACAATTAAAATATTAGAAGATTTATCTAATATGTTTGAAAAACACTAACTGCGTTTACAACATATTAGAAAATGATCAGAACCATTTTTGTTAAATTTCTGTACCGTTAGGTAAGAAGATAATATGGGATAGGCCTATCATAGTTTTGTTGCTTAGCCTCAGACCTGCCTTGGTAGGCTAATTGAACTGGCCTAACTATGGATGCATGATATGGATGGATATGCTTATTTCTAAAAAATAGGGTGTTTAAGACTAGTTCAGCTTATCACATCAAAAAAGACTAGGCTGTAATATGCTAGTATCTCAATTTATTTTTTTATGTTATTTTCACATAGTGGGGGGCCTAGACTGAAGGCGTGATGATCACAGCCACTAAAGGTTATCTCATCCACTACAACAGTGATCTTGGCCACCAAGGAAGTGATCACAGCCACTTTAAAAGTTATGCCTTCCACTGAAAACTGATAAGGCCAATTACAACCACTTTAAAAGTTGTTTCAGCCACTACAAAAGTGATCTTGAACACCGAAGAAGTTATCACAACCACACTAAAAGTTATTTCAGCAGCTACAAAAGTGATCTTGGCCACTAATAATCTGATGTCAACCACTGAAAAAGTGATTCCAGTCACTACAAAAGTGATCTTGCCCACTGAAGAATTGATAATAGTCACTTTGAAAGTCATCTCATCCACTACAAACGTGATCTTGGCCACAGATGAGGTGATAACAACCTCTTTAAAAGTTACCTCAGTCGTTACAAAAGTAATCTTTCACACTTGCAGACTGATGTCAGCCACTTAAGAATCGATCTCAGTCACTACAAAAGTGCTCTTGGACACTGAAGAATTGATAACATCCACTTTAAAAAGTATCTAAGCCACTACAAAAAGTTATCTTGGCCACTGGAGAATTGATAACAGCCACATTAAAAGTTATCTCGTTCACTGCAAAAATGATATTGGCGACTGAAGAAGTGACCACAAACAAACTGATCTTGGACCCTAACAAACTGGTGTCAGCCACTGATATGGTTCTCTAAGCCCCTACAGAGTGATCTTTTCAACTGAAGAACTGATCACAGCAACAATAAAAATTATCTAAGCCACTGCAAAAGTGATCCTGACCACTGAAGAAGTGATCACATCCATTTCAAAAGTTATCTCAGCCGCTACAAAAGTATTCTTCGACCACTGAAGAAGTGATCACAGCCACTTTAAAAGTTACCTCGGCCGTTACAAAAGTAATCTTTGACACTAGCAGACTCATGTTAGCCACTTAAGAAGCGATCACAGTCACTAGAAAAGTGATCTTGGACACTGAATAATTGATAACAGCCACTTTAAAAGTTATCTCATTCACTGCAAAAATGATCATGGTTACGACAGAAATGGTGACATACACTTTAAAAGTTATTTCAGTGCTACAAAGGTGATGTTGGACACTAAAGAAGTCATCACAGCCACTTTAAAAGTTATCTCAGCCACCACAAAAGTTATCTTGGGCACTGAAGAAGTGAGCAGAGCGACTTTAAAAGTTATCTCAACCAATACAAAATTGATCTTGGCCACAGAAGAAGTGATCACAGCCACTTTAAAAGTTATCCCAGCCACCACGCAAGCGATCTTGGCCATAAACAAACTAATCTTGTCCACAGAAGAAGTGATCACAACCACTTTAAAAATGATCTCAGCCACTACAAAAATGATCTTGACCACTGGAGAAGTGATCACAGCCATTTTAAAGTTATGTCATGCACTACAAAAGTGATCTTGGTCACTGAAGAAGACAATAGACAATGCATTAACCAATCAGCTATTACAATGTAAATCTCTCTCATAGTAAACACAAGACATTTGTGTAAATGTTATATCAATGTTTTGTGTTTATTGGGTGTTGTGATGCAATCTAAAAACTACTTTGAAAACACATAATATTTAAAAACACAGGCAGGCAGATAATTGACGGATCGCGGACAAGCGAGATGAAATAATTTGCAGTAAATTTCCATGAAACATATTTCGTCGCCAGCAACAACCATATTTAATAAATATCAGTATTGGTGGCGATGAAATATATGCTAAGCCACTTAAAAGTTATCTCAGCCACTAGAAAAGTGATCTTGGTCACTGAAGAAGTTTTCACATTCCCTTAAAAAGTTATCTCAGAGATCAATATCACTTTTATTGTGACCGACGAAGAGTGAGATTATGAGCAACAACACTAGTAATTTACTCACTGCTATCACAATTTTGTGAACTAAACTTCATCTAGATTACTCATTGAGGTGGAAAGTTTTATATTCAGGAACATAATCATGTTTCTGTTTAATTTAGTTTAAATACAAAGCAATTGCTCTATCTGTTGCGTAGTATCTAAATTTACATCTGTAAGAAACACTTTATTATGATATATAATGAAATGTGTTTTATATTTAAAAGATCTAATCATGACTAATTGTGCATACCGTATCCCCGCGTATAAACGTGCATGCACTTATAAGTGAAAATCGCATGTTTTGGGGATGTTTTGAAATTATTTTATATTTGAATATATAACATGTTTTATGGCATGCACTTTTTTTCGAAAACTAAGTGCACCCCCATTTTCAGTGACTTTGTCGCTCACTACCTTAAACAATGCTGTCATCAACAAATGTCTTTAAAGATTCGGGTTTGTGATAATTCACATTCGAAATTGTATAATAATGTAAGATTTGTAGTTTATACATTATATGATGCATATTTGAAGACCTGAATGAAATAATCCCAGCTGACCCCGTGTCGAATTATCACCATTCTAATCCTGTAGATACCCATCTAAAAATTCTTGCATGACGAATTAAATGATATGTTACATTATGCTTGTACAGAATGATTTTTATACAGACACCTGACATCAGTTTAATTTAGCTTTGTTTTATTATTTTGTTCACAATTGTATAATGTAATATGTTCTTTCAACGAATAAATATTTATTATAAGTGTACACTCCTCATTCCCAGTAAGGCCGTGAACGCGTCTGTTCACAGTTATTGACAAAATATTGACGACAACTGAGATGGTAGATGACAATAGGGTGAGGTGGGACGGGTATTTCCTACTGACTGATTTACGATACAATTTAATATATAACCATGATTTATATTGTTTCATATGTAATTCATAAAATTCGGCCGCGTTAAATAATAATATGATACAGATATAGTAATGTATTAATTAAGCTATACCATTATTAGTGCAAAATGAAACTTTACATGTTTTATTTCATTTAATATATGTTGTGAAAGTTTTGCCAAGATCATTTCATATTTGAATATAAGTGCATGTCGTGTCTTTTGAAATATTTTGTGTGCTCGAATACAAGTACATGCACCAAGTCTTGTTTTCGAAAACTACGTGCCTCTTCAAACATAAGTACATGCACGTTTAATCTAATGCCAACTATAAAATATTATTGCGAAGACATTCCGGCCATCTGTACCTGTTCTCATTTTCTGCCATAACTTATATTATTCTGGACATACGGAATTAGATACATATGTAGTCATATACTGTCTTCAATGTTTGACCCATATGAACAAGACGTTGACCAAATGTTGGTTTATTGCTGGGCCATCGTCTGCGACGCTTTGCCAATTTTAAATCAGTATTTAATATGTGTTTCTTGTTTACAAGATCGATACTTTGAATGAAAATATCTGATAACTAGTCAAACAAGCGAAGGGACATTAACCCACCATTGAATCAATGTTGGACCACCGTCTACAACGCTTGCCCAACATTGAACAGATGTTTCGTGTTTACCGGAATACATAATCAAAGGCTGGCTATAATTTTTTTGGTTATTAAGAGCATTCAGTAGACACTGGAAGCAAATACATCTCTTTACTAGCGAATTAGTCATTTTAACATGTCAAATTTTGATCACTTTTCTGTCCGACGGTAGTGTAATTCAAGGTCAGATTACAAAAATACCTCTAAACTGCGAACTGCGCACAATCACTTTTCTTACTCGAGAGGTGCTAAGCTTTAATTTGGTATATAACACATAATGTTACTTTTTGTGGCTGGGTAACTCCTTAAATACTGCAGTTAGAGACCGCCTGCTGCTTCACTATTAGAGCACTGAACCGTTAGAGCACTGAACCATTAGAGCACAGAACCCTTGGAGCACTCAACCCCTAGAGCACGCAACCCCCAGAGCACTGAACCCTTAGAGCACTGAACCCTTAGAGCACTGAACCCTAGGAGCACTGAAACATTAGAGCACTGAACCCTTAGAACACTAAAATCTTAGAGCACTGAACCCTTAGAGCACTGAACCCCCAGAGCACTGATACCCTTTGAGCACTGAACCCTTAGAGCACTGAACCATTAGAGCACTGAACCATTAAAACACTGAACCATCAGAACACAGAACCCTGAGAGCACTGAACCCTTAGAACACTGAACCCCTAGAGCACTGAACTCTTAGAGCAGTCCCTTAGAACACTGAACCCCTAGAGCACTAAACCCTTAGAGCACTGAACCCTTAGAACACTAAACCCTTAGAGCACTGAACCCTTAGAGCACTAAACCATCAGAGCACTGAACTCTAAGAGCACTGAACCCATAGAACATTGAACCCTTAGAGCACTGAACCCTTAGAAGACAGAACCCTTAGAGTATTGAACCCTTAGAGCACTGAATCCTTAGAGCACTGCAACCTTAGAACATTGAACCCTTAGAGCACTGAACCCTTAGATCACTGAACCCATAGAACATTAAACCCTTAGAGCACTGAACCCCTAGAACACTGGAAACCTAGAAAACTGAACCCTTAGATCACTGAATCCTTAGAGCACTGAACCCCTGGAGCACTGAACCCCTAGAGCACTGAACCGTTAGAGCACTGAACCATTAGAGTACTGAACCATTAGAGCACTGAAGCATTAGAGCACTGAACCATTAGAGCACTGAACCATTGGAGCACTGAACAATTAGAGCACTGAACCCTTAGAGCACTGAACCATTAGTGCACTGAACTCTTAGAGCACTGAACCATTAGAACACTGAACCATTAGAGCACTGAATCCTTAGAGCCCTGAACCCTTAGAGCACTGAACAATTAGAGCAATGAACCATTAGAACACTGAACCGTTAGAGCACTGAACCATTAGAGCACTGAACAATTAGAGCACTGAACAATTAGAGCACTGAACCCTTGGAGTACTGAACCCTTAGAACACTGAACCCTAGGAGCACTAAACCATTAGAGCACTGAACCCTTAGAACACCAAGCCCTTAGATCACTGAACCATTAGAGCACTGAACCCTTAGAGCACTGAACCATTAGAGCACTGAACTCTTAAAACACTGAACCATTATAGCAGTGAACCCCCTGAGCACCGAACCCTTAGAGCACTAAACCCTTAGAGCACTGAACCATTAGAGCAATGAACCCCTAGTGCACTGAACCTTTATAGCACTGAACCCCCAGAGCACCGAACCCTTAGAGCACTGAACCTTTAGGACACTAAACCCTTAGAGCACTGAACCCTTAGAGCACTGAACCATTAGAGCACTGAACCCTTAAAGCACTGAACCCTTAGAGCACTGAACCATTAGAGCACTGAACTCTAAGAGCACTGAACCCTTAGATCACTGAACCCTTAGAACACTAAACTATTAAAGCACTGAACCCATAGAACATTGAAACCTTAGAGCACTGAACCCTTAGAACACAGAACCTTTTGAGTATTTGAACCCTTAGAGCACTGAACCCTCAGAGCACTAAACCCCCAGAGCACCGAACCCTTAGAGCACTGAACCCTTAGAGCACTCAACCCTCAGAACACTGAACCATAAGAGCACTGAACCCCTAGAACATTGAACCCTTAGAACACTGAACCATTAAAGCACTGAACTCTTAGAGCACTGAACCCCTAGAACACTAAACCCTTAGAACAGTAAACCCTTAGAGCACTGAACCCTTAGAGCACTGAACCCGTAGAACACTGAACCCCTAGAACACTGAACCCATAGAGCATTGAACCCTTAGAGCACTGAACACCTAGAACACTGAAAACCTAGAAAACTGAAACCTCAGATCACTGAATCCTTAGAGCACTGAACCCCTGGAGCACTGAACCCCTAGAGCACTGAATCCTTAGAGCCCTGAATCTTTAGAGCACTGAACAACTAGAGCACTGAACCATTAGAACACTGAACCGTTAGAGCACTGAACCATTAGAGCACTGAACAATTAGAGCACAGAACCATTAGAGCACTGAACACTTGGAGAACTGAACCCTTAGAACACTGAACCCTAGGAGCACCAGAACATTAGAGCACTGAACCCTTAGAACACCGAGCCCTTAGAGCACGAAACCATTAGAGCACTGAACCCTTAGAGCACTAAACCATTAGAGCACTGAACTCTTAAAACACTGAACCCTTATAGCACTGAAACCCCTGAGCACCGAGCCCTTAGAGCACTGAACCCTTAGAGCACTGAACCATTAGATCAATGAACCCCTAGAGCACTAAACCTTTATAGCACTGAACATCCAGAGCACCGAACCCTTAGAGCTCTGAACCCTTAGAACACTAAACCCTCAGAGCACTGAACCCTTAGAGCACTGAACCATTAGAGCACTGAACCCTTAGAGCACTGAACCCTTAGAGCACTGAACCATTAGAGCACTGAACCCTTAGAACACTAAACCCTTAGAGCACTGAACCCTTAGAGCACTGAAATATTAGAGCACCGAACCATTAGAACACGGAACCCTAAGAGCACTGAGCCCTTAGAGCACTGAACCCTTAGAGCACTGAACCATTAGAGCACTGAACCATTAGAGCACTGAACACTTAAAGCACTGAACCCTTTAAGCACCGAACCATTAGAGCACTGAACCCCCAGTGCACCGAACCCTTAGAGCACTGAACTCTAAGAACACAAAACCCTTAGAGCGCTGAACCCTTAGAACACTGAACCATTTAAGCACTGAACCCCTAGCACATTGAACCATTAGAGCACTGAACCCTTAGAGCACTAAACCCCCAGAGCACCGAAGCCTTAGAGCTCTGAACCCTTATAACACTGAACCCTTAGAACACTCAACCCTTAGAGCACTAAACCCTTGAAGCACTGAACCCTTAGAGCACTAAACCCTTAGAGCACTGAACCCTTAGAACATTGAACCCTTAGAGCACTGAACCATTACAGCACTGAACCCTTAGAACATTGAACCCTTAGAGCACTGCAACCCTAGAACACTGAACCCTTATAGTACTGAGCCCCTAGAGCACTGGACCTTTAGAACACTTAACCATTAAAGCACTGAACGCATAGAACATTGAATCCTCAGAGCACTGAACCCTTAGAACGCAGAACCCTTAGAGCATTGAACCCTTAGAGCACTGAACCCTTGAAGCACTAAACCCCAGAGCACCGAACCCTTAGAGCACTGAACCCTTAGAACACTCGACCCTTAGAACACTCAACCCTTAGAACACTGAACCATTAGAGCACTGAACCCCTAGAACATCCAACACTTAGAACACTGAACTATTAAAGCATTGAACTCTTATAGCACTGAACCTTTAGAACACTAAACCCTTAGAGCACTAAACCATTAGAGCACTGAACCCTTAGTGCAAAGAACCCTTAGAACACGGAAACCCTAGAACACTGAACCAATAGAGCATTGAACCCTTAGAGCACTGAACCCCTAGAACACAGAAAACCTAGAGAACTGAACCCTTAGATCACTGAATCCTTAGAGCACTGAACCCCTACAGCACTGAACACCTAGAGCACTGAACCGTTAGAGCACTGCACCATTAGAGTACTGAACCATTAGAGCACTGAACCATTAGAGCACTGAACCATTAAAACACTGAACCATTAGAGCACTGAATCCTTAGGGCCCTGAACCCTGGGAGCACTGAACAATTAGAGCACTGAACCATTAGAACACTGAACCGTTAGAGCACTGAACCATTAGAGCACTGAACAAATAGAGAACTGAACCATTAGAGCACTGAACAACTATAGCACTGAACCCCTAGAGTACTGAACCCTTAGGGCACTGAACCCTTAGAGCACTGAACAATTAGAGCACTGAATCCTTAGAACACAAAACTTTTAGAGCACTGAATCCTTAGAGCACTGAACCCTCAGAGCATTGAACCCTTGAAGCACTGAACCCTTTTAGCACTGAACCATAGCTCTGAACCCTTGAAGCTCTCAACCCTTAGAGCACTGAACCATTAGAGCACTGAACCATTAGATCTCTGAACCCTTATAGCACTGAGCCATTAGAGCATTGAACCATTTGAACACTAAACCCTTAAAGCACTGAACCATTAGAGCACTGAACTCTTAAAACACTGAACCCTTAGAGCACTGAACCCTTAGAGCACTGAACCGTTCGATCACTGAAACCCTAGAGCACTGAAACCTTATAGCACTGAATCCTTAGAGCACTGAACCCCTAGAGCACTGAGCCCCTAGAGCACTGAACACTGAACCCCTATAGCACCGCACCATTACAGCACTAAACCCCTAGGTCACTGAACCATTAGAGTACTGAACCCTTAAAGCGCTGAACCATTAGAGTAAAGAACCCCTAGAGCACTGAACCCTTAAAGCACTGAACCCTTAGAGCACCGAACCATTAGAGCACAGAACCATTTGAGCACTGAACAATTAGAGCACTGAACCATTAGAGCACTGAACCCCTAGAGCACTGAACCTTATAGCATTGAACCTCTAGAGCACTGAACCATTAGAACACTGAACCCTTAGAGCACTGAACCCTTGCAGCACTGAACCCTTGAAGCATCGAACCTTTAGAGCACTGAACCCTTGGAACACTAAACCCTTAATGCACTGAACCATTAGGACACTGAACCATTAGAGCACCGAACCCTTGATGCTCTGAACCATTAGAGCACTGAACAATTAGAGCACCGAACCATTAGAGCACTGAACCCTTAGAGCACTGAACCCTTGAAGCACTGAACCCTTAGAGCACTGAACCCTTTAAGCACTAAACCCTTAGAGCACTGAATCATTAGAGCACTGAACCATTAGAGCACTGACCCCTTAGAGCACTGAACCCTTAGAACACTGAACCCCTAGAACACTGAAACCCTAGAGCACTGAATCCCATAGAGCACTGAACCCCTAGAGCACTGAATACTAAACCCTTATAGCACTAACTCTTAGAGCACTGATCCCCTAGAGCACTGAACCCTTAGAACACCGAACCATTAGAGCACTGAACCATTAGAGCACTGAACAATTAAAGCACTGATCCATTAGAGCACTGAACCCTAGAACACTGAACCCTTAGAGCACCGAACCATTATAGCACTGAACCATTAGAGCACTGAACCCTTAGAGCACAGAAACCCTAGAGCACTGAACCATTAGAGCACTGATCCCCGAGAGCACTGAACCATTGGAGCACTGAACCGTTAGAGCACTAAGCCATTAGAACACTGAACCATTAGAGTACTGAACCCCTAGAGCTTTGAACCCTTAAAGCACTAATTCCTTAGAGCACTGAAAGGTTGGAGCACTGAGCAATTAGAGTACTGAACCATTAGAGCACTGAATCATTAGAGCACTGAACCCCTAGAGCACTAAACCTTTAAAGCACTGAACCCTTAGAGCACTAAAAGGTTAGAGCACTGAACCCTTAGAGCACTGAACCTTTAGAACACTGAACCCTTTAAGCACTGAATCCTTAGAACACTAAGCCCTTGGAGCACTGAACCATTAGAGCAGTGAAACCTTGAAGCACTGAACTTTTTTAGCACTGAACCATAGCACTGAACTATTGAAGCTCTGAACCCTTAGAACACTGAACCATTAGAACACTGAACCCTCAGATCACTGAACCCTTAAAGCACTGAACCCTTAGAGCTCCGAACCATTAGAGCACAGAACCATTAGAGCACTGAGCAATTAGAGCACTGAACCATTAGAGCACTGAACCCCTAGAGCACTGAACCCCTAGAGCATTTAAACCTTAGAGCCCTGAACCCCTAGAGCACTGAACCCCTAGAGCATTGAACCATTAGAGCACTGACCCCTTAGAGCACTGAACCCTTAGAACACTGAACCCCTAGAGCACTGAAACCTTAGAGCACTGATCCCCTAGAGCACTGAACCCTTAAAACACCAAACCATTAGAGCACTGAACCATTAGAGCACTGAAGAATAAGAGCACTGATCTATTAGAGCACTGAACCCCTACAACACTGAACCCTTAGAGCACCGAACCATTATAGCACTGAACCATTAGAGCACTGAACCCTTAGAGCACACAAACCCTAGAGCACTGAACCATTAGATCACTGATTCCCTAGAGCACTGAACCATTAAAGCACTGAACC
This sequence comes from Flabesymbios commensalis, assembly GCA_964017125.1. NCBI lineage: Eukaryota > Metazoa > Annelida > Polychaeta > Terebellida > Flabelligeridae > Flabesymbios > Flabesymbios commensalis. Next base: position 84,126,358 of record OZ024905.1, read on the forward strand.
GTTAGAGCACTAAACCATTAGAGCACTGAACCATTAGAGTACTGAACCCCCACAGCTCTGAACACTCAAAGCACTAAACCCTTAGAGCACTGAAAGGTTGAAGCACTAAACTATAAGAGCACTGAACCTTTAGAGCACTGAACCCCTAGAGCACTAAACCCTTACAGCACTGAACCCTCAGAGCACTGAAAGGTTAGAGCACTGAACCCTTAGAGCACTGAACCCTTAGAACACTGAACCCTTAAAACACTGAATCCTTAGAACAAAAAACCCTTAGAGCACTGAACCATTAGAGCACTGAACCCTTGAAGCATTGAACCCTTTTAGCACTGAACCATAGCACTGAACCCTTGAAGCTCTGAACCCTTAGAGCACTGAACAATTTGAACACTGAACCCTCATATCACAGAACCCCTAGAGCACTGAACCCTTAGAGCACTGAACCCTTAGAGCACTGAACAAATAGAGAACTGAACCATTAGAGCACTGAACAACTATAGCACTGAACCCCTAGAGTACTGAACCCTTAGGGCACTGAACCCTTAGAGCACTGAACAATTAGAGCACTGAATCCTTAGAACACAAAACTTTTAGAGCACTGAATCCTTAGAGCACTGAACCCTTAGAGCATTGAACCCTTGAAGCACTGAACCCTTTTAGCACTGAACCATAGCTCTGAACCCTTGAAGCTCTCAACCCTTAGAGCACTGAACCATTAGAGCACTGAACCATTAGATCTCTGAACCCTTATAGCACTGAGCCATTAGAGCATTGAACCATTTGAACACTAAACCCTTAAAGCACTGAACCATTAGAGCACTGAACTCTTAAAACACTGAACCCTTAGAGCACTGAACCCTTAGAGCACTGAACCGTTCGATCACTGAAACCCTAGAGCACTGAAACCTTATAGCACTGAATCCTTAGAGCACTGAACCCCTAGAGCACTGAACCCCTAGAGCACTGAACACTGAACCCTTATAGCACCGCACCATTACAGCACTAAACCCCTAGGTCACTGAACCATTAGAGTACTGAACCCTTAAAGCGCTGAACCATTAGAGTAAAGAACCCCTAGAGCACTGAACCCTTAAAGCACTGAACCCTTAGAGCACCGAACCATTAGAGCACAGAACCATTAGAGCACTGAACAATTAGAGCACTGAACCATTAGAGCACTGAACCCCTAGAGCACTGAACCTTATAGCATTGAACCTCTAGAGCACTGAACCATTAGAACACTGAACCCTTAGAGCACTGAACCCTTGCAGCACTGAACCCTTGAAGCATCGAACCTTTAGAGCACTGAACCCTTGGAACACTAAACCCTTAATGCACTGAACCATTAGGACACTGAACCATTAGAGCACCGAACCCTTGATGCTCTGAACCATTAGAGCACTGAACAATTAGAGCACCGAACCATTAGAGCACTGAACCCTTAGAGCACTGAACCCTTGAAGCACTGAACCCTTAGAGCACTGAACCCTTTAAGCACTAAACCCTTAGAGCACTGAATCATTAGAGCACTGAACCATTAGAGCACTGACCCCTTAGAGCACTGAACCCTTAGAACACTGAACCCCTAGAACACTGAAACCCTAGAGCACTGAATCCCATAGAGCACTGAACCCCTAGAGCACTGAATACTAAACCCTTATAGCACTAACTCTTAGAGCACTGATCCCCTAGAGCACTGAACCCTTAGAACACCGAACCATTAGAGCACTGAACCATTAGAGCACTGAACAATTAAAGCACTGATCCATTAGAGCACTGAACCCTAGAACACTGAACCCTTAGAGCACCGAACCATTATAGCACTGAACCATTAGAGCACTGAACCCTTAGAGCACAGAAACCCTAGAGCACTGAACCATTAGAGCACTGATCCCCGAGAGCACTGAACCATTGGAGCACTGAACCGTTAGAGCACTAAGCCATTAGAACACTGAACCATTAGAGTACTGAACCCCTAGAGCTTTGAACCCTTAAAGCACTAATTCCTTAGAGCACTGAAAGGTTGGAGCACTGAGCAATTAGAGTACTGAACCATTAGAGCACTGAATCATTAGAGCACTGAACCCCTAGAGCACTAAACCTTTAAAGCACTGAACCCTTAGAGCACTAAAAGGTTAGAGCACTGAACCCTTAGAGCACTGAACCTTTAGAACACTGAACCCTTTAAGCACTGAATCCTTAGAACACTAAGCCCTTGGAGCACTGAACCATTAGAGCAGTGAACCCTTGAAGCACTGAACTTTTTTAGCACTGAACCATAGCACTGAACTATTGAAGCTCTGAACCCTTAGAACACTGAACCATTAGAACACTGAACCCTCAGATCACTGAACCCTTAAAGCACTGAACCCTTAGAGCTCCGAACCATTAGAGCACAGAACCATTAGAGCACTGAGCAATTAGAGCACTGAACCATTAGAGCACTGAACCCCTAGAGCACTGAACCCCTAGAGCATTTAAACCTTAGAGCCCTGAACCCCTAGAGCACTGAACCCCTAGAGCATTGAACCATTAGAGCACTGACCCCTTAGAGCACTGAACCCTTAGAACACTGAACCCCTAGAGCACTGAAACCTTAGAGCACTGATCCCCTAGAGCACTGAACCCTTAAAACACCAAACCATTAGAGCACTGAACCATTAGAGCACTGAAGAATAAGAGCACTGATCTATTAGAGCACTGAACCCCTACAACACTGAACCCTTAGAGCACCGAACCATTATAGCACTGAACCATTAGAGCACTGAACCCTTAGAGCACACAAACCCTAGAGCACTGAACCATTAGATCACTGATTCCCTAGAGCACTGAACCATTAAAGCACTGAACCGTTAGAGCACTAAACCATTAGAGCACTGAACCATTAGAGTACTGAACCCCCACAGCTCTGAACACTCAAAGCACTAAACCCTTAGAGCACTGAAAGGTTGAAGCACTAAACTATAAGAGCACTGAACCTTTAGAGCACTGAACCCCTAGAGCACTAAACCCTTACAGCACTGAACCCTCAGAGCACTGAAAGGTTAGAGCACTGAACCCTTAGAGCACTGAACCCTTAGAACACTGAACCCTTAAAACACTGAATCCTTAGAACAAAAAACCCTTAGAGCACTGAACCATTAGAGCACTGAACCCTTGAAGCATTGAACCCTTTTAGCACTGAACCATAGCACTGAACCCTTGAAGCTCTGAACCCTTAGAGCACTGAACAATTTGAACACTGAACCCTCATATCACAGAACCCCTAGAGCACTGAACCCTTAGAGCACTGAACCCTTAGAGCACTGAACAAATAGAGAACTGAACCATTAGAGCACTGAACAACTATAGCACTGAACCCCTAGAGTACTGAACCCTTAGGGCACTGAACCCTTAGAGCACTGAACAATTAGAGCACTGAATCCTTAGAACACAAAACTTTTAGAGCACTGAATCCTTAGAGCACTGAACCCTTAGAGCATTGAACCCTTGAAGCACTGAACCCTTTTAGCACTGAACCATAGCTCTGAACCCTTGAAGCTCTCAACCCTTAGAGCACTGAACCATTAGAGCACTGAACCATTAGATCTCTGAACCCTTATAGCACTGAGCCATTAGAGCATTGAACCATTTGAACACTAAACCCTTAAAGCACTGAACCATTAGAGCACTGAACTCTTAAAACACTGAACCCTTAGAGCACTGAACCCTTAGAGCACTGAACCGTTCGATCACTGAAACCCTAGAGCACTGAAACCTTATAGCACTGAATCCTTAGAGCACTGAACCCCTAGAGCACTGAACCCCTAGAGCACTGAACACTGAACCCTTATAGCACCGCACATTACAGCACTAAACCCTAGGTCACTGAACCATTAGAGTACTGAACCCTTAAAGCGCTGAACCATTAGAGTAAAGAACCCTAGAGCACTGAACCCTTAAAGCACTGAACCCTTAGAGCACCGAACCATTAGAGCACAGAACCATTAGAGCACTGAACAATTAGAGCACTGAACCATTAGAGCACTGAACCCCTAGAGCACTGAACCTTATAGCATGAACCTCTAGAGCACTGAACCATTAGAACACTGAACCCTTAGAGCACTGAACCCTTGCAGCACTGAACCCTTGAAGCATCGAACCTTTAGAGCACTGAACCCTTGGAACACTAAACCCTTAATGCACTGAACCATTAGGACACTGAACCATTAGAGCACCGAACCCTTGATGCTCTGAACCATTAGAGCACTGAACAATTAGAGCACCGAACCATTAGAGCACTGAACCCTTAGAGCACTGAACCCTTGAAGCACTGAACCCTTAGAGCACTGAACCCTTTAAGCACTAAACCCTTAGAGCACTGAATCATTAGAGCACTGAACCATTAGAGCACTGACCCCTTAGAGCACTGAACCCTTAGAACACTGAACCCCTAGAACACTGAAACCCTAGAGCACTGAATCCCATAGAGCACTGAACCCCTAGAGCACTGAATACTAAACCCTTATAGCACTAACTCTTAGAGCACTGATCCCCTAGAGCACTGAACCCTTAGAACACCGAACCATTAGAGCACTGAACCATTAGAGCACTGAACAATTAAAGCACTGATCCATTAGAGCACTGAACCCTAGAACACTGAACCCTTAGAGCACCGAACCATTATAGCACTGAACCATTAGAGCACTGAACCCTTAGAGCACTGAACAAATAGAGAACTGAACCATTAGAGCACTGAACAACTATAGCACTGAACCCCTAGAGTACTGAACCCTTAGGGCACTGAACCCTTAGAGCACTGAACAATTAGAGCACTGAATCCTTAGAACACAAAACTTTTAGAGCACTGAATCCTTAGAGCACTGAACCCTTAGAGCATTGAACCCTTGAAGCACTGAACCCTTTTAGCACTGAACCATAGCTCTGAACCCTTGAAGCTCTCAACCCTTAGAGCACTGAACCATTAGAGCACTGAACCATTAGATCTCTGAACCCTTATAGCACTGAGCCATTAGAGCATTGAACCATTTGAACACTAAACCCTTAAAGCACTGAACCATTAGAGCACTGAACTCTTAAAACACTGAACCCTTAGAGCACTGAACCCTTAGAGCACTGAACCGTTCGATCACTGAAACCCTAGAGCACTGAAACCTTATAGCACTGAATCCTTAGAGCACTGAACCCCTAGAGCACTGAACCCCTAGAGCACTGAACACTGAACCCTTATAGCACCGCACCATTACAGCACTAAACCCCTAGGTCACTGAACCATTAGAGTACTGAACCCTTAAAGCGCTGAACCATTAGAGTAAAGAACCCCTAGAGCACTGAACCCTTAAAGCACTGAACCCTTAGAGCACCGAACCATTAGAGCACAGAACCATTAGAGCACTGAACAATTAGAGCACTGAACCATTAGAGCACTGAACCCCTAGAGCACTGAACCTTATAGCATTGAACCTCTAGAGCACTGAACCATTAGAACACTGAACCCTTAGAGCACTGAACCCTTGCAGCACTGAACCCTTGAAACATCGAACCTTTAGAGCACTGAACCCTTGGAACACTAAACCCTTAATGCACTGAACCATTAGGACACTGAACCATTAGAGCACCGAACCCTTGATGCTCTGAACCATTAGAGCACTGAACAATTAGAGCACCGAACCATTAGAGCACTGAACCCTTAGAGCACTGAACCCTTGAAGCACTGAACCCTTAGAGCACTGAACCCTTTAAGCACTAAACCCTTAGAGCACTGAATCATTAGAGCACTGAACCATTAGAGCACTGACCCCTTAGAGCACTGAACCCTTAGAACACTGAACCCCTAGAACACTGAAACCCTAGAGCACTGAATCCCATAGAGCACTGAACCCCTAGAGCACTGAATACTAAACCCTTATAGCACTAACTCTTAGAGCACTGATCCCCTAGAGCACTGAACCCTTAGAACACCGAACCATTAGAGCATTGAACCATTAGAGCACTGAACAATTAAAGCACTGATCCATTAGAGCACTGAACCCTAGAACACTGAACCCTTAGAGCACCGAACCATTATAGCACTGAACCATTAGAGCACTGAACCCTTAGAGCACAGAAACCCTAGAGCACTGAACCATTAGAGCACTGATCCCCGAGAGCACTGAACCATTGGAGCACTGAACCGTTAGAGCACTAAGCCATTAGAACACTGAACCATTAGAGTACTGAACCCCTAGAGCTTTGAACCCTTAAAGCACTAATTCCTTAGAGCACTGAAAGGTTGGAGCACTGAGCAATTAGAGTACTGAACCATTAGAGCACTGAATCATTAGAGCACTGAACCCCTAGAGCACTAAACCTTTAAAGCACTGAACCCTTAGAGCACTAAAAGGTTAGAGCACTGAACCCTTAGAGCACTGAACCTTTAGAACACTGAACCCTTTAAGCACTGAATCCTTAGAACACTAAGCCCTTGGAGCACTGAACCATTAGAGCAGTGAACCCTTGAAGCACTGAACTTTTTTAGCACTGAACCATAGCACTGAACTATTGAAGCTCTGAACCCTTAGAACACTGAACCATTAGAACACTGAACCCTCAGATCACTGAACCCTTAAAGCACTGAACCCTTAGAGCTCCGAACCATTAGAGCACAGAACCATTAGAGCACTGAGCAATTAGAGCACTGAACCATTAGAGCACTGAACCCCTAGAGCACTGAACCCCTAGAGCATTGAAACCTTAGAGCCCTGAACCCCTAGAGCACTGAACCCCTAGAGCATTGAACCATTAGAGCACTGACCCCTTAGAGCACTGAACCCTTAGAACACTGAACCCCTAGAGCACTGAAACCTTAGAGCACTGATCCCCTAGAGCACTGAACCCTTAAAACACCAAACCATTAGAGCACTGAACCATTAGAGCACTGAAGAATAAGAGCACTGATCTATTAGAGCACTGAACCCCTACAACACTGAACCCTTAGAGCACCGAACCATTATAGCACTGAACCATTAGAGCACTGAACCCTTAGAGCACACAAACCCTAGAGCACTGAACCATTAGATCACTGATTCCCTAGAGCACTGAACCATTAAAGCACTGAACCGTTAGAGCACTAAACCATTAGAGCACTGAACCATTAGAGTACTGAACCCCCACAGCTCTGAACACTCAAAGCACTAAACCCTTAGAGCACTGAAAGGTTGAAGCACTAAACTATAAGAGCACTGAACCTTTAGAGCACTGAACCCCTAGAGCACTAAACCCTTACAGCACTGAACCCTCAGAGCACTGAAAGGTTAGAGCACTGAACCCTTAGAGCACTGAACCCTTAGAACACTGAACCCTTAAAACACTGAATCCTTAGAACAAAAAACCCTTAGAGCACTGAACCATTAGAGCACTGAACCCTTGAAGCATTGAACCCTTTTAGCACTGAACCATAGCACTGAACCCTTGAAGCTCTGAACCCTTAGAGCACTGAACAATTTGAACACTGAACCCTCATATCACAGAACCCCTAGAGCACTGAACCCTTAGAGCACTGAACCCTTAGAGCACTGAACCCTTAGAACACTGAATCCTTAGAACACTAAACCCTTAGAGCACTGAATCATTAGAGCACTGAACAATTAAAACACTGAACAATTAGATCACTGAACCCCTAGAGCACTGAACCATTAGTGCACTGAACCCTTAGAGCACAGAACCGTTAGAGCACTGAACCATTAGAGCACTGAACCCTTTTAGCACTGAACCCCTGGATCACTGAACCCTCAGAGCACTGAACCCTTAGAACACTGAACCGTTAGAGCACTGCACCATAAGAGCACTGAACAATTAAAGCACTGAACCATTGGAGCACTGAACTATTGGAGCACTGAAGAATTAGAGCACTAAACCCTTAGAGCACTGAACCCTTAGAACACTGAACCCTTAGAGCACTGAATCCATAGAACACTAAACCCTTAGAGCACTGAACTATTAGAGCACTGAACCCTTGAAGCACTGAACCCTTTCAGCACTGAACAATAGCACTGAACCCTTGAAGCTCTGAACCCTTAGAGGACTGAACCATTAGAGCACTGAACCCTTAGAACTCTGAACTCTTATAGCACTGAACCATTAGAGCACTGAACCATTAGAACTCTAAACCCTTAAAGCACTGAACCATTAAAGCACTGAACTCTTAGAACACTGAACCCTTAGAGCACTGAATCCTTAGAGCACTGAACCCTTAGAGCACTGAACCCTTTGAGCACTGAACCATTAGAGCACTGAACAATTAAAGCACTGAACAATTGGAGCACTGAACCATTAGAAAACTGAACCATTAAAGCACTGAACAATTAGATCACTGAACCCCTAGAGCACTGAACCATTAGTACACTGAACCCTTAGAGCACAGAACCGTTAGAGCACGGAACCATTAGAGCACAGATCCCTTTTAGCACTGAACCCCTGGATCACTGAACCCTCAGAGAACTGAACCCTTAGAACACTGAACCGTTAGAGCACTGCACCATAGGAGCACTGAACAATTAAGCACTGAACCATTGGAGCACTGAACCATTGGAGCACTGAAGAATTAGAGCACTGAACAATTAGAGCATTGAACAATCAGAGCACTGAACAATTATAGCACTAAACCCCTAAAGCACTGAACCCCCAGAACACTGAACACCTAGAGCACTGAACCCCTAGAGCACTAGACCCCTAGAGCACTGAACCATTAGAGCACTGAACCATTAGACCACTGAACTGCTAGAGCAATGAACCATTAGACCACTGAACAATTAGTGCACTGAACAATTAGAGCACTGAACAATTACAGCACTGAACCCTTAGAGCATTGAACCCCTAGAGCACTGAAACCTTATAGCATTGAACCTCTAGAGCAATGAACCATTAGAACACTGAACCCTTAGAGCACCGAACCCTTAGAGCACTGAACCCTTGTAGCACTGAACCCTTGAAGCACCGAACCCTTAGAGCACTGAACCCTTAGAACACTAAACCCTTAGAGCACTGAACCATTAGGACATTGAACCATTAGAGCACTGAACCCTTGAAGCACTGTACCCTTAGAGCACTGAACAATTAAAGCACCGAACTATTAGAGCACTGAACCCTTGGAGCACTGAACCCTTGAAGCACTGAACCCTTAGAGCACTGAACCCTTGAAGCACTGAACCCTTAGAGCACTGAACCATTAGAGCACTGAACCATTAGAGTAAAGAACCCCTAGAGCACTGAACCCTTAAAGCACTGAACCCTTAGAGCACTGAACCATTAGAGCACAGAACCATTAGAGCACTGAACAATTAGAGCACTGAACCATAGAGCACTGAACCCCTAGAGCACTGAACCTTATAGCATTGAACCTCTAGAGCACTGAACCATTAGAACACTGAACCCTTAGAGCACTGAACCCTTGCAGCACTGAACTCTTGAAGCACCGAACCTTTAGAGCACTGAACCCTTGGAACACTAAACCCTTAATGCACTGAACCATTAGGACACTGAACCATTAGAGCACTGAACCCTTGATGCTCTGAACCATTAGAGCACTGAACAATTAGAGCACCGAACCATTAGAGCACTGAACCCTTAGAGCACTGAACCCTTGAAGCACTGAACCCTTAGAGCACTGAACCCTTTAAGCACTGAACCCTTAGAGCACTGAATCATTAGAGCACTGAACCATTAGAGCACTGAGCCCTTAGAGCGCTGAATCCTTAGAACACTAAAACATAAGAGCACTGACCCCTTAGAGCACTGAACCCTTAGAACACTGAACCCCTAGAACACTGAACCCATAGAGCATTGAACCCTTAGAGCACTGAACACCTAGAACACTGAAAACCTAGAAAACTGAAACCTTAGATCACTGAATCCTTAGAGCACTGAACCCCTGGAGCACTGAACCCCTAGAGCACTGAATCCTTAGAGCCCTGAATCTTTAGAGCACTGAACAACTAGAGCACTGAACCATTAGAACACTGAACCGTTAGAGCACTGAACCATTAGAGCACTGAACAATTAGAGCACTGAACCATTAGAGCACTGAACACTTGGAGAACTGAACCCTTAGAACACTGAACCCTAGGAGCACCAGAACATTAGAGCACTGAACCCTTAGAACACCGAGCCCTTAGAGCACGAAACCATTAGAGCACTGAACCCTTAGAGCACTGAACCATTAGAGCACTGAACTCTTAAAACACTGAACCCTTATAGCACTGAACCCCCTGAGCACCGAACCCTTAGAGCACTGAACCCTTAGAGCACTGAACCATTAGATCAATGAACCCCTAGAGCACTAAACCTTTATAGCACTGAACATCCAGAGCACCGAGCCCTTAGAGCTCTGAACCCTTAGAACACTAAACCCTCAGAGCACTGAACCTTAGAGCACTGAACCATTAGAGCACTGAACCCTTAGAGAACTGAACCCTTAGAGCACTGAACCATTAGAGCACTGAACCCTTAGAACACTAAACCCTTAGAGCACTGAACCCTTAGAGCACTGAAATATTAGAGCACCGAACCATTAGAACACGGAACCCTAAGAGCACTGAGCCCTTAGAGCACTGAACCCTTAGAGCACTGAACCATTAGAGCACTGAACCATTAGAGCACTGAACACTTAAAGCACTGAACCCTTTAAGCACCGAACCATTAGAGCACTGAACCCCCAGAGCACCGAACCCTTGGAGCACTGAACTCTAAGAACACAAAACCCTTAGAGCGCTGAACCCTTAGAACACTGAACCATTTAAGCACTGAACCCCTAGCACATTGAACCATTAGAGCACTGAACCCTTAGAGCACTAAACCCCCAGAGCACCGAAGCCTTAGAGCTCTGAACCCTTATAACACTGAACCCTTAGAACACTCAACCCTTAGAGCACTAAACTCTTGAAGCACTGAACCCTTAGAGCACTAAACCCTTAGAGCACTGAACCCTTAGAACATTGAACCCTTAGAGCACTGAACCATTACAGCACTGAACCCTTAGAACATTGAACCCTTAGAGCACTGCAACCCTAGAACACTGAACCCTTATAGTACTGAGCCCCTAGAGCACTGGACCTTTAGAACACTTAACCATTAAAGCACTGAACGCATAGAACATTGAATCCTCAGAGCACTGAACCCTTAGAACACAGAACCCTTAGAGCATTGAACCCTTAGAGCACTGAACCCTTGAAGCACTAAACCCCAGAGCACCGAACCCTTAGAGCACTGAACCCTTAGAACACTCGACCCTTAGAACACTCAACCCTTAGGAACACTGAACCATTAGAGCACTGAACCCCTAGAACATCCAACACTTAGAACACTGAACTATTAAAGCATTGAACTCTTATAGCACTGAACCTTTAGAACACTAAACCCTTAGAGCACTAAACCATTAGAGCACTGAACCCTTAGTGCAAAGAACCCTTAGAACACGGAAACCCTAGAACACTGAACCAATAGAGCATTGAACCCTTAGAGCACTGAACCCCTAGAACACAGAAAACCTAGAAAACTGAACCCTTAGATCACTGAATCCTTAGAGCACTGAACCCCTACAGCACTGAACACCTAGAGCACTGAACCGTTAGAGCACTGCACCATTAGAGTACTGAACCATTAGAGCACTGAACCATTAGAGCACTGAACCATTAAAACACTGAACCATTAGAGCACTGAATCCTTAGGGCCCTGAACCCTGGGAGCACTGAACAATTAGAGCACTGAACCATTAGAACACTGAACCGTTAGAGCACTGAACCATTAGAGCACTGAACAAATAGAGAACTGAACCATTAGAGCACTGAACAACTATAGCACTGAACCCCTAGAGCACTGAACCCTTAGAGCACTGAACAATTAGAGCACTGAATCCTTAGAACACAAAACTTTTAGAGCACTGAATCCTTAGAGCACTGAACCCTTAGAGCATTGAACCCTTGAAGCACTGAACCCTTTTAGCACTGAACCATAGCTCTGAACCCTTGAAGCTCTCAACCCTTAGAGCACTGAACCATTAGAGCACTGAACCATTAGATCTCTGAACCCTTATAGCACTGAGCCATTAGAGCATTGAACCATTTGAACACTAAACCCTTAAAGCACTGAACCATTAGAGCACTGAACTCTTAAAACACTGAACCCTTAGAGCACTGAACCCTTAGAGCACTGAACCGTTCGATCACTGAAACCCTAGAGCACTGAAACCTTATAGCACTGAATCCTTAGAGCACTGAACCCCTAGAGCACTGAGCCCCTAGAGCACTGAACACTGAACCCTTATAGCACCGCACCATTACAGCACTAAACCCCTAGGTCACTGAACCATTAGAGTACTGAACCCTTAAAGCGCTGAACCATTAGAGTAAAGAACCCCTAGAGCACTGAACCCTTAAAGCACTGAACCCTTAGAGCACCGAACCATTAGAGCACAGAACCATTAGAGCACTGAACAATTAGAGCACTGAACCATTAGAGCACTGAACCCCTAGAGCACTGAACCTTATAGCATTGAACCTCTAGAGCACTGAACCATTAGAACACTGAACCCTTAGAGCACTGAACCCTTGCAGCACTGAACCCTTGAAGCACCGAACCTTTAGAGCACTGAACCCTTGGAACACTAAACCCTTAATGCACTGAACCATTAGGACACTGAACCATTAGAGCACTGAACCCTTGATGCTCTGAACCATTAGAGCACTGAACAATTAGAGCACCGAACCATTAGAGCACTGAACCCTTAGAGCACTGAACCCTTGAAGCACTGAACCCTTAGAGCACTGAACCCTTTAAGCACTAAACCCTTAGAGCACTGAATCATTAGAGCACTGAACCATTAGAGCACTGACCCCTTAGAGCACTGAACCCTTAGAACACTGAACCCCTAGAACACTGAAACCCTAGAGCACTGAATCCCATAGAGCACTGAACCCCTAGAGCACTGAATACTAAACCCTTATAGCACTAACTCTTAGAGCACTGATCCCCTAGAGCACTGAACCCTTAGAACACCGAACCATTAGAGCACTGAACCATTAGAGCACTGAACAATTAGAGCACTGATCCATTAGAGCACTGAACCCTAGAACACTGAACCCTTAGAGCACCGAACCATTATAGCACTGAACCATTAGAGCACTGAACCCTTAGAGCACAGAAACCCTAGAGCACTGAACCATTAGAGCACTAATCCCCGAGAGCACTAAACCATTGGAGCACTGAACCGTTAGAGCACTAAACCATTAGAACACTGAACCATTAGAGTACTGAACCCCTAGAGCTTTGAACCCTTAAAGCACTAATCCCTTAGAGCACTGAAAGGTTGGAGCACTGAGCAATTAGAGTACTGAACCATTAGAGCACTGAATCATTAGAGCACTGAACCCCTAGAGCACTAAACCTTTAAAGCACTGAACCCTTAGAGCACTAAAAGGTTAGAGCACTGAACCCTTAGAGCACTGAACCTTTAGAACACTGAACCCTTTAAGCACTGAATCCTTAGAACACTAAGCCCTTGGAGCACTGAACCATTAGAGCAGTGAACCCTTGAAGCACTGAACTTTTTTAGCACTGAACCATAGCACTGAACTATTGAAGCTCTGAACCCTTAGAACACTGAACCATTAGAACACTGAACCCTCAGATCACTGAACCCTTAAAGCACTGAACCCTTAGAGCTCCGAACCATTAGAGCACAGAACCATTAGAGCACTGAGCAATTAGAGCACTGAACCATTAGAGCACTGAACCCCTAGAGCACTGAACCCCTAGAGCATTGAAACCTTAGAGCCCTGAACCCCTAGAGCACTGAACCCCTAGAGCATTGAACCATTAGAGCACTGACCCCTTAGAGCACTGAACCCTTAGAACACTGAACCCCTAGAGCACTGAAACCTTAGAGCACTGATCCCCTAGAGCACTGAACCCTTAAAACACCAAACCATTAGAGCACTGAACCATTAGAGCACTGAAGAATAAGAGCACTGATCTATTAGAGCACTGAACCCCTACAACACTGAACCCTTAGAGCACCGAACCATTATAGCACTGAACCATTAGAGCACTGAACCCTTAGAGCACACAAACCCTAGAGCACTGAACCATTAGATCACTGATTCCCTAGAGCACTGAACCATTAAAGCACTGAACCGTTAGAGCACTAAACCATTAGAGCACTGAACCATTAGAGTACTGAACCCCCACAGCTCTGAACACTCAAAGCATTAAACCCTTAGAGCACTGAAAGGTTGAAGCACTAAACTATAAGAGCACTGAACCTTTAGAGCACTGAACCCCTAGAGCACTAAACCCTTACAGCACTGAACCCTCAGAGCACTGAAAGGTTAGAGCACTGAACCCTTAGAGCACTGAACCCTTAGAACACTGAACCCTTAAAACACTGAATCCTTAGAACAAAAAACCCTTAGAGCACTGAACCATTAGAGCACTGAACCCTTGAAGCATTGAACCCTTTTAGCACTGAACCATAGCACTGAACCCTTGAAGCTCTGAACCCTTAGAGCACTGAACAATTTGAACACTGAACCCTCATATCACAGAACCCCTAGAGCACTGAACCCTTAGAGCACTGAACCCTTAGAGCACTGAACCCTTAGAACACTGAATCCTTAGAACACTAAACCCTTAGAGCACTGAATCATTAGAGCACTGAACAATTAAAACACTGAACAATTAGATCACTGAACCCCTAGAGCACTGAACCATTAGTGCACTGAACCCTTAGAGCACAGAACCGTTAGAGCACTGAACCATTAGAGCACTGAACCCTTTTAGCACTGAACCCCTGGATCACTGAACCCTCAGAGCACTGAACCCTTAGAACACTGAACCGTTAGAGCACTGCACCATAAGAGCACTGAACAATTAAAGCACTGAACCATTGGAGCACTGAACTATTGGAGCACTGAAGAATTAGAGCACTAAACCCTTAGAGCACTGAACCCTTAGAACACTGAACCCTTAGAGCACTGAATCCATAGAACACTAAACCCTTAGAGCACTGAACTATTAGAGCACTGAACCCTTGAAGCACTGAACCCTTTCAGCACTGAACAATAGCACTGAACCCTTGAAGCTCTGAACCCTTAGAGGACTGAACCATTAGAGCACTGAACCCTTAGAACTCTGAACTCTTATAGCACTGAACCATTAGAGCACTGAACCATTAGAACTCTAAACCCTTAAAGCACTGAACCATTAAAGCACTGAACTCTTAGAACACTGAACCCTTAGAGCACTGAACCCTTAGAGCACTGAACCCTTAGAGCACTGAACCCTTTGAGCACTGAACCATTAGAGCACTGAACAATTAAAGCACTGAACAATTGGAGCACTGAACCATTAGAAAACTGAACCATTAAAGCACTGAACAATTAGATCACTGAACCCCTAGAGCACTGAACCATTAGTACACTGAACCCTTAGAGCACAGAACCGTTAGAGCACGGAACCATTAGAGCACAGAACCCTTTTAGCACTGAAACCCTGGATCACTGAACCCTCAGAGAACTGAACCCTTAGAACACTGAACCGTTAGAGCACTGCACCATAGGAGCACTGAACAATTAAGCACTGAACCATTGGAGCACTGAACCATTGGAGCACTGAAGAATTAGAGCACTGAACAATTAGAGCATTGAACAATCAGAGCACTGAACAATTATAGCACTAAACCCCTAAAGCACTGAACCCCCAGAACACTGAACACCTAGAGCACTGAACCCCTAGAGCACTAGACCCCTAGAGCACTGAACCATTAGAGCACTGAACCATTAGACCACTGAACTGCTAGAGCAATGAACCATTAGACCACTAAACAATTAGTGCACTGAACAATTAGAGCACTGAACAATTACAGCACTGAACCCTTAGAGCATTGAACCCCTAGAGCACTGAAACCTTATAGCATTGAACCTCTAGAGCAATGAACCATTAGAGCACTGAACCCTTAGAGCACCGAACCCTTAGAGCACTGAACCCTTGTAGCACTGAACCCTTGAAGCACCGAGCCCTTAGAGCACTGAACCCTTAGAACACTAAACCCTTAGAGCACTGAACCATTAGGACACTGCACCATTAGAGCACTGAACCCTTGAAGCACTGTACCCTTAGAGCACTGAACAATTAAAGCACCGAACTATTAGAGCACTGAACCCTTAGAGCACTGAACCCTTGAAGCACTGAACCCTTAGAGCACTGAACCCTTGAAGCACTGAACCCTTAGAGCACTGAACCATTAGAGCACTGAACCATTAGAGTAAAGAACCCCTAGAGCACTGAACCCTTAAAGCACTGAACCCTTAGAGCACTGAACCATTAGAGCACAGAACCATTAGAGCACTGAACAATTAGAGCACTGAACCATTAGAGCACTGAACCCCTAGAGCACTGAACCTTATAGCATTGAACCTCTAGAGCACTGAACCATTAGAGCACTGAACCATTAGAACACTGAACCCTTGCAGCACTGAACTCTTGAAGCACCGAACCTTTAGAGCACTGAACCCTTGGAACACTAAACCCTTAATGCACTGAACCATTAGGACACTGAACCATTAGAGCACTGAACCCTTGATGCTCTGAACCATTAGAGCACTGAACAATTAGAGCACCGAACCATTAGAGCACTGAACCCTTAGAGCACTGAACCCTTGAAGCACTGAACCCTTAGAGCACTGAACCCTTTAAGCACTAAACCCTTAGAGCACTGAATCATTGGAGCACTGAACCATTAGAGCACTGAGCCCTTAGAGCGCTGAATCCTTAGAACACTAAAACATAAGAGCACTGACCCCTTAGAGCACTGAACCCTTAGAACACTGAACCCCTAGAACACTGAAACCCTAGAGCACTGAATCCCATAGAACACTGAACCCCTAGAGCACTGAATACTAAACCCTTATAGCACTAACTCTTAGAGCACTGATCCCCTAGAGCACTGAACCCTTAGACCACCGAACCATTAGAGCACTGAACCATCCATTAGAGCACTGAACAATTAGAGCACTGATCCATTAGAGCACTGAACCCCTAGAACACTGAACCCTTAGAGCACCGAACCATTATAGCACTGAACCATTAGAGCACTGAACCCTTAGAGCACAGAAACCCTAGAGCACTGAACCATTAGAGCACTGATCCCCTAGAGCACTGAACCATTGGAGCACTGAACCGTTAGAGCACTAAACCATTAGAACACTGAACCATTAGAGTACTGAACCCCTAGAGCTCTGAACCCTTAAAGCACTAATCCCTTAGAGCACTGAAAGGTTGGAGCACTGAACAATTAGAGTACTGAACCATTAGAGCACTGAATCATTAGAGCACTGAACCCCTAGAGCACTAAACCTTTAAAGCACTGAACCCTTAGAGCACTAAAAGGTTAGAGCACTGAACCCTTAGAGCACTGAACCTTTAGAACACTGAACCCTTAAAGCACTGAATCCTTAAAACACTAAGCCCTTGGAGCACTGAACCATTAGAGCAGTGAACCCTTAAAGCACTGAACCCTTTTAGCACTGAACCATAGCACTGAACTATTGAAGCTCTGAACCCTTAGAACACTGAACCATTAGAACACTGAACCCTCAGATCACTGAACCCTTAAAGCACTGAACCCTTAGAGCTCCGAACCATTAGAGCACAGAACCATTAGAGCACTGAGCAATTAGAGCACTGAACCATTAGAGCACTGAACCCCTAGAGCACTCAACCCCTAGAGCATTGAAACCTTAAAGCCCTGAACCCCTAGAGCACTGAACCCCTAGAGCATTGAACCATTAGAGCACTGACCCCTTAGAGCACTGAACCCTTAGAACACTGAACCCCTAGAGCACTGAAATCCTAGAGCACTGAATCCTATAGAGCACTGAACCCCTAGAGCACTGAATACTAAACCCTTATAGCACTGAATCCTTAGAGCACTGATCCCCTAGAGCACTGAACCCTTAAAACACCAAACCATTAGAGCACTGAACCATTAGAGCACTGAAGAATAAGAGCACTGATCTATTAGAGCACTGAACCCCTACAACACTGAACCCTTAGAGCACCGAACCATTATAGCACTGAACCATTAGAGCACTGAACCCTTAGAGCACACAAACCCTAGAGCACTGAACCATTAGATCACTGATCCCCTAGAGCACTGAACCATTAAAGCACTGAACCGTTAGAGCACTAAACCATTAGAGCACTGAACCATTAGAGTACTGAACCCCCACAGCTCTGAACACTCAAAGCACTAAACCCTTAGAGCACTGAAAGGTTGAAGCACTGAACTATAAGAGCACTGAACCATTAGAGCACTGAACCCCTAGAGCACTAAACCCTTACAGCACTGAACCCTCAGAGCACTGAAAGGTTAGAGCACTGAACCCTTAGAGCACTGAAACCTTAGAACACTGAACCCTTAAAACACTGAATCCTTAGAACACTAAACCCTTAGAGCACTGAACCATTAGAGCACTGAACCCTTGAAGCACTGAACCCTTTTAGCACTGAACCATAGCACTGAACCCTTGAAACTCTGAACCCTTAGAGCACTGAACCATTTGAACACTGAACCCTCATATCACAGAACCCCTAGAGCACTGAACCCTTAGAGCACTGAACCCTTAGAGCACTGAACCCTTAGAACAATGAATCTTTAGAACACTAAACTCTTAGAGCACTGAATCATTAGAGCACTGAACAATTAAAACACTGAACAATTAGATCACTGAACCCCTAGAGCACTGAACCATTAGTGCACTGAACCCTTAGAGCACAGAACCGTTAGAGCACTGAACCATTAGAGCACTGAACCCTTTTAGCACTGAACCCCTGGATCACTGAACCCTCAGAGCACTGAACCCTTAGAACACTGAACCGTTAGAGCACTGCACCATAAGAGCACTGAACAATTAAAGCACTGAACCATTGGAGCACTGAACTATTGGAGCACTGAAGAATTAGAGCACTAAACCCTTAGAGCACTGAACCCTTAGAACACTGAACCCTTAGAGCACTGAATCCATAGAACACTAAACCCTTAGAGCACTGAACTATTAGAGCACTGAACCCTTGAAGCACTGAACCCTTTCAGCACTGAACAATATCACTGAACCCTTGAAGCTCTGAACCCTTAGAGGACTGAACCATTAGAGCACTGAACCATTAGAACTCTGAACTCTTATAGCACTGAACCATTAGAGCACTGAACCATTAGAACTCTAAACCCTTAAAGCACTGAACTATTAAAGCACTGAACTCTTAGAACACTGAACCCTTAGAGCACTGAACCCTTAGAGAACTGAACCCTTAGAGCACTGAACCCTTAGAGCACTGAACCATTAGAGCACTGAACAATTAAAGCACTGAACAATTGGAGCACTGAACCATTAGAAAACTGAACCATTAAAGCACTGAACAATTAGATCACTGAACCCCTAGAGCACTGAACCATTAGTACACTGAACCCTTAGAGCACAGAACCGTTAGAGCACGGAACCATTAGAACACAGAACCCTTTTAGCACTGAACCCCTGGATCACTGAACCCTCAGAGCACTGAACCCTTAGAACACTGAACCGTTAGAGCACTGCACCATAGGAGCACTGAACAATTAAAGCACTGAACCATTGGAGCACTGAACCATTGGAGCACTGAAGAATTAGAGCACTGAACAATTAGAGCATTGAACAATCAGAGCACTGAACAATTATAGCACTAAACCCCTAAAGCGCTGAACCCCCAGAACACTGAACACCTAGAGCACTGAACCCCTAGAGCACTAGACCCCTAGATCACTGAACCATTAGAGCACTGAACCATTAGACCACTGAACTGCTAGAGCAATGAACCATTAGACCACTGAACAATTAGTGCACTGAACAATTAGAGCACTGAACAATTACAGCACTGAACCCTTAGAGCATTGAACCCCTAGAGCACTGAATTCTTATAGCATTGAACCTCTAGAGCAATGAACCCTTAGAGCACCGAACCCTTGGAGCACCGAACCCTTAGAGCACTGAACCCTTGTAGCACTGAACCCTTGAAGCACCGAACCCTTAGAGCACTGAACCCTTAGAACACTAAACCCTTAGAGCACTGAACCATTAGGACAATGAACCATTAGAGCACTGAACCCTTGAAGCACTGTACCCTTAGAGCACTGAACAATTAAAGCACCGAACTATTAGAGCACTGAACCCTTAGAGCACTGAACCCTTGAAGCACTGAACCCTTAGAGCACTGAACCCTTGAAGCACTGAACCCTTAGAGCACTGAACCATTAGAGCACTGAACCATTAGATCACTGAACCCTTAGAGCACTGAACCCTTAGAACACTGAACCCTTAGAGCACTGAACCTTCAGGGCACTGAACATTCAGACGCTTAACCTTTAGAGCACTGAACCCTTAGAACACTGAACCCTTAGAGCAATGAATCCTTAGAACACTAAACCCTTAGAGCACTGAACTATTAGAGCACTGAACCCTTGAAGCACTAAACCCTTTTAGCACTGAACCATGGCACTGAACCCTTGAAGCTTTGAACCCTTAGAGGACTGAACCATTAGAGCACTGAACCATTAGAACTCTGAACCCTTATAGCACTGAACCATTAGAGCACTGAACCATTAGAACTCTAAACCCTTAAAGCACTGAACCATTAAAGCACTGAACTCTTAGAACACTGAACCCTTAGAGCACTGAACCCTTAGAGCACTGAACCCTTAGAGCACTGAACCCTTAGAGCACTGAACCCTTAGAGCACTGAACCCTTAAAGCACTGAACCCTTGAAGCACTGAACCATAGCACTGAACCCTTGAAGCACTGAACCCTTGAAGCTCTGAACCCTTAGACCACTGAGCCATTAGATCTCTGAACCCTTATAGCACTGAACCATTAGAGCACTGAACCATTAGAACACTAAACCCTTAAAGCACTGAACCATAAGGGCACTGAACCCTTAGAACACTGAACCCTTAGAGCACTGAACCCTTAGAACACTGAACCCTTAGAGCACTGAGCCCTTAGAGCACTGAACTGTTAGAGCATTGAACTCTTATAACACTGAAACCCTAGAGCACTTAACCCTTATAGCACTGAATCCTTAGAGCACTGATCCCCCAGAGCATTGAGCCCCTAGAGCACTGAACACTGAACTCTTATAGCACTGAATCCTTGGAGCACTGATCCCCTAGAGCACTGAACCTTTAGAGCACCGAACCATTAGAGCACTGAACCATTAGAGCACCGAACAATTAGAACACTGATCCATTAGAGCACTGAACCCCTAGAGCACTGAACCAATAGAGCACTGATCCCCTAGAGCACTGAACCATTAGAGCACTGAACAATAAGAGCACTGATCTATTAGAGCACTGAACCCCTAGAACACTGAACCCTTAGAGCACCGAACCATTATAGCACTGAACCATTAGAGCACTGAACCCTTAGAGCACTGAAACCCTAGAGCACTGAACCATTAGAGCACTGAACCGTTAGAGCACTGAACCATTATAGCACTGAACCCCTAGAGCTCTGAACCCTTAAAGCACTAAACCCTTAGAGCACTGAAAGGTTGGAACACTGAACCATTAGAGTACTGAGCCATTAGAGCACTGAACCCCTAGAGCACTGAACCCTTAGAGCACTGAAAGGTTAGGGCACTGAACCATTAGAACACTATAAAAATAGAGCACTGAACCCTTAGAGCACTGAAATCTTAGAGCACTGAACCCCTAGAGCACTAAACCCTTAGAGCACTGAAAGGTTGGAACACTGAACCATTAGAGTACTGAGCCATTAGAGCACTGAACCCCTAGAGCACTGAACCCTTAGAGCACTGAAAGGTTAGGGCACTGAACCATTAGAACACTATAAAAATAGAGCACTGAACCATTAGAGCACTGAACCCCTAGAGCACTAAACCCTTAAAGCACTGAACCCTTAGAGCACCGAACCCTTAGAGCACTGAAAGGTTAGAGCACTGAACCCTTAGAGCACTGAACCCTTAGAGCACTGAACCATAAGAGCACTGAACCCTTAGAGCACTGAACCATTAGAGCACTATAAAAAAGCACTGAACCGTTAGAGCACTGAACCGTTAGAGCATTGAACCCTTAGAGCACTGAAACCCTAGAAGACTGAACCCTTATAGCACTGAATCCTTAGAGCACTGATCCCCTAGAGCACTGAAGCCTTAGAGCACCGAACCATTAGAGCACTGAACCATTAGAGCACTGAACAATTGGAGCACTGATCCATCAGAGCACTGAACTCCTAGAACACTGAACCCTTAGAGCAATGAAATATTATAGCACTGAACCATTAGCGCACTGAACCCTTAAAGCACTGAAACCCTAGAACACTGAACCATTAGAGCACTGATCCCCTAGAGCACGGAGCCATTATAGCACTGAACCGTTAGAGCACTGAACCCTTAGAGCACTGAACCATTAGAGTACTGAACCCCTAGAGCACTGAACCCTTAAAGCACTGAACCCTTAGAGCACTGAAAGGTTAGAGCACTGAACCGTTAGAGCACTGAACCATTAGAACACTGAACCCTTAGAGCACCGAACCCTTAGAGCACTGAATCCCTAGAGCATTCAACCCCTAGAGCACTGAACCCCTTGAGCACTGAATCCCTAGAACACTGAACACTGAACACTGAACCCTTATAGCACTGAATCCTTAGAGCACTGATCCCCTAGAGCACTGAACCCTTAGAGCACCGAACCATTATAGAACTGAACCGTTAGAGCACTGAACCCTTAGAGTACTGAAACCCTAGGGCACTGAACCATTAGAGCACTGAACCCTTAAAGCACTGAACCCGTAGAGCACTGAAAGGTTAGAGCACTGAACCATTAGAGTACTGAACCATTAGAGCACTGAACCCCTAGAGCACTGAACCCTTGGAGCACTGAAAGGTTAGGGGACTGAACCATTAGAGCACTATAAAAATAGAGCACTGAACCCTTAGAGCACAGAAATCTTATAGCACTGAACCCTTAGAGCACTGAACCGTTAGAGCACTAAACTATTAGAGCACTATAAAAATAAAGCACTGAACCGTAAGAGCACTGAACCGTTAGAGCACTGAACCATTAGAGCACTGAACCCTTAGAGCACTGAACCGTTAGAGCACTGAACCCTTAGAACACTGAACCATTAGAGCACTGAACCCCTAGAACATTGAACCCTTAGAGCACTAAAACCCTAGAACATTGAAAACATATAGCACTGAATCCTTAGAGCACTGAACCCCTAGAGCACTGAACCCTTAGAGCATCGAACCATTAGAGCACAGAACCATTAGAGCACTGAACCCCTAGAGCACTAAACCCCTAGAGCACTGAACCCCTTGAGCACTGAATCCCTGGAGCCCTGAACACTGAGCACTGAACCCTTATAGCACTGAATCCTTAGAGCACTGATCCCCTAGAGCACTGAACAATTAGAGCACTGATCCATTAGAGCACTGAACCATTAGAGTACTGAACCATTAGAGCACTGAGCCCCTAGAGCACTGAACCCTCAAAGCACTGAACCCTTAGAGCACTGAAAGGTTAGGGCATTGAACCATTAGAGCACTATAAAAATAGAGCACTGAACCCTTAACGCACTGAAATCTTAGAGCACTGAACCCTTAGAGCACTGAACTCTTAGAGAACTGAACCGTTAGAGCACTATAAAAATAAAGCACTGAACCGTAAGAGCACTGAACCGTTAGAGCACTGAACCATTAGAGCACTGAACCCTTAGAGCACTGAACCGTTAGAGCACTGAACCCTTAGAACACTGAACCATTAGAGCACTGAACCCCTAGAACATTGAACCCTTAGAGCACTAAAACCCTTGAACTCTGAAACCTTATAGCACTGAATCCTTAGAGCACTGAACCCCTAGAGCTCTGAACCCTAAGAGCATCAAACCATTAGAGCACAGAACCATTAGAGCATTGAACCCCTAGAGCACTAAACCCCTAGAGCACTGAACCTTTTGAGCACTGAATCCCTAGAGCACTGAACACTGAACCCTTATAGCACTGAATCCTTAGAGCACTGATCCCCTAGAGCACTGAACCCTTAGAGCACCGAACAATTAGAGCACTGAACCATTGGAGCACTGAACAATTAGAGCTCTGATCCATTAGAGCACTGATCCCCGAGAACACTGAACCCTTAGGGCACCGAACCTTCATAGCACTGAACCGTTAGAACACTGAACCCTTAGAGTACTGAAACACTAGGGCACTGAACCATTAGAGCACTGATCCCCTAGAGCACTGAACCATTATAGCACTGAACCGTTAGAGCACTGAACCATTAGAGCACTGAATCATTAGAGTACTGAACCTCTAGAGCACTGAACCCTTAAAGCACTGAACCCTTAGAGCACTGAAAGGTTAGATCACTGAACCATTAGAGTACTGAGCCATTAGAGCACTGAACCCCTAGAGCACTGAACCCTTAGAGCACTGAAAGGTTAGGGCACTGAACCATTAGAACACTATAAAAATAGAGCACTGAACCCTTAGAGCACTGAAATCTTAGAGCACTGAACCCCTAGAGCACTGAACCCTTAGAGCACTGAAAGGTTAGGGCACTGAACCATTAGAGCACTATAAAATTAGAGCACTGAACCCTTAGAGAACTGAAATCTTAGAGCACTGAACCCTTAGAGCACTGAACCGTTAGAGCACTAAACCATTAGAGCACTATAAAAATAAAGCACTGAACCGTAAGAGCACTGAACCATTAGAGCACTGAACCCTTAGAGCACTGAACCGTTAGAGCACTGAACCCTTAGAACACTGAACCATTAGAGCACTGAACCCCTAGAACATTGAACCCTTAGAGCACTAAAACCCTAGAACTCTGAAATCTTATAGCACTGAATTCTTAGAGCACTGAACCCCTAGAGCACTGAACCCTTAGAGCATCAAACCATTAGAGCACAGAACCATTAGAGCACTGAACCCCTAGAGCACTAAACCCCTAGAGCACTGAACCCCTTGAGCACTGAATCCCTAGAGCACTGAACACTGAACCCTTATAGCACTGAATCCTTAGAGCACTGATCCCCTAGAGCACTGAACCCTTAGAGCACCGAACAATTAGAGCACTGAACCATTGGAGCACTGAACAATTAGAGCACTGATCCATTAGAGCACTGATCCCCGAGAACACTGAACCCTTAGGGCACCGAACCTTCATAGCACTGAACTGTTAGAACACTGAACCCTTAGAGTACTAAAACCCTAGGGCACTGAACCATTAGAGCACTGATCCCCTAGAGCACTGAACCATTATAGCACTGAACCGTTAGAGCACTGAACCATTAGAGCACTGAACCATTAGAGTACTGAACCTCTAGAGCACTAAACCCTTAAAGCACTGAACCCTTAGAGCACTGAAAGGTTAGATCACTGAACCATTAGAGCACTGAACCCCTAGAGCACTGAACCCTTAGAGCACTGAAAGGTTAGGGCACTGAACCATTAGAGCACTATAAAAATAGAGCACTGAACCCTTAGAGCACTGAAATCTTAGAGCACTGAACCCTTAGAGCACTGAACCGTTAGAGCACTAAACCATTAGAGCACTATAAAAATAAAGTACTGAACCGTAAGAGCACTGAACCGTAAGAGCACTGAAACATTAGAGCACTGGACCCTTAGAGCACTGAACCGTTAGAGCACTGAACCCTTAGAACACTGAACCATTACAGCACTGAACCCCTAGAACATTGAATCCTTAGAGCACTAAAACCCTAGAACACTGAAACTTTATAGCACTGAATCCTGAGAGCACTGAACCCCTAGAGCACTGAACCCTTAGAGCATCGAACCATTAGAGCACAGAACCATTAGAGCACTGAACCCCTAGAGCACTAAACCCCTACAGCACTGAACCCCTTGAACACTGAATCCCTACAGCCCTGAACACTGAACCCTTATAGCACTGAATCCTTAGAGCACTGAACCCCTAGAGCACTGAATACTAAACCCTTATAGCACTGAATCCTTAGAGCCCTGTCCCCTAGAGCACTGAACCCTTAGAACACCAAACCATTAGAGCACTGAACCATTAATGCACTGAACAATTAGAGCACTGATCCATTAGAGCACTGAACCCCTAGAACATTGAACCCTTAGAGCACCGAACCATTATAGCACTGAACCATTAGAGCACTGAACCCTTAGAGCACACAAACCCTAGAGCACTGAACCATTAGATCACTGATCCTCTAGAGCACTGAACCATTAAAGCACTGAACCGTTAGAGCACTAAACCATTAGAGCACTGAACCATTAGAGTACTTAACCCCTAGAGCTCTGAACCCTTAAAGCACTAAACCCTTAGAGCACTGAAAGGTTGGAGCACTAAACTATAAGAGCACTGAACCATTAGAGCACTGAACCCCTAGAGCACTAAACCCTTACAGCACTGAACCCTTAGAGCACTGAACGGTTAGAGCACTGAACCCTTAGAGCACTGAACCCTTAGAACACTGAACCCTTAAAGCACTGTATCCTTAGAACACGAAACCCTTAGAGCACTGAACCATTAGAGCACTGAACCCTTGAACCACTGAACCTTTTTAGCACTGAACCATAGCACTGAACCCTTGAAGCTCTGAACCCTTAGAGCACTGAACCATTAGAACACTGAACCCTCAGATCACAGAACCCCTAGATCACTGAACCCTTAGAGCACTGAACCCTTAGAGCACTGAACCCTTAGAACACTGAATCCTTAGAACACTAAACCCTTAGAGCACTGAATCAGTAGAGCACTGAACAATTAAAGCACTGAACAATTAGATCACTGAACCCCTAGAGCACTGAACCATTAGTGCACTGAACCTTTAGAGCACAGAACCGTTAGAGCACTGAACCATTAGAGCACTGAACCCTTTTAGCACTGAACCCCTGGATCACTGAACCCTCAGAGCACTGAACCCTTAGAACACTGAACCGTTAGAAAACTGCACCATAAGAGCACTGAACAATTAAAGCACTGAACCATTGGAGCACTGAACCATTGGAGCACTGAAGAATTAGAGCACTGAACAATTAGAGCATTGAACAATCAGAGCACTGAACAATTAGAGCACTAAACCCCTAAAGCACTGAACCCCCAGAACACTGAACACCTAGAGCACTGAACCCCTAGAGCACTGGACCCCTAGAGCACTGAACCATTAGAGCACTGAACCATTAGACCACTGAACCGCTAGAGCAATGAACCATTAGACCACTGAACAATTAGAGCACTGAACAATTAGAGCACTGAACAATTACAGCACTGAACCCTTAGAGCATTGAACCTCTAGAGCACTGAACCCTTATAGCATTGAACCTCTAGATCACTGAACCATTAGAACACTGGACCCTTAGAGCACCAAACCCTTAGAGCACTGAACCCTTGTAGCACTGAACCCTTGAAGCAACGAACCTTTAGATCACTGAACCCGTAGAACACTAAACCCTTAGAGCACTGAACCATTAGGACACTGAACCATTAGAGCACTGAACCCTTGAAGCACTGAACCCTTAGAGCACTGAACAATTAAAGCACCGAACTATTAGATCACTGAACACTTAAAGCACTGAACCCTTGAAGCACTGAACCCTTAGAGCACTGAAAGGTTAGGGCACTGAACCATTAGAGCACTATAAAAATAGAGCACTGAACCCTTAGAGCACTGAAAGGTTAGGGCACTGAACCATTAGAGCACTATAAAAATAGAACACTGAACCCTTACAGCACTGAAATCTTAGAGCACTGAACCCTTAAAGCACTGAACCGTTAGAGCACTAAACCATTAGAGCACTATAAAAATAAAGCACTGAACCGTAAGAGCACTGAACCGTAAGAGCACTGAACCATTAGAGCACTGGACCCTTAGAGCACTGAACCGCTAGAGAACTGAACCCTTAGAACACTGAACCATTACAGCACTGAACCCCTAGAACATTGAACCCTTAGAGCACTAAAACCCTAGAACACTGAAACTTTATAGCACTGAATCCTGAGAGCACTGAACCCCTAGAGCACTGAACCCTTAGAGCATCGAACCATTAGAGCACAGAACCATTAGAGCACTGAACCCCTAGAGCACTAAACCCCTAGAGCACTGAACCCCTTGAACACTGAATCCCTAGAGCCCTGAACACTGAACACTTAACCCTTGTAGCACTGAATCCTTAGAGCACTGATCCCCTAGAGCACTAAACCCTTAGAGCACCGAACAATTAGAGCACTGAACCATTGGAGCACTGAACAATTAGAGCACTGATCCATTAGAGCACTGAACCCCGAGAACACTGAACCCTTAGAGCACCGAACCTTCATAGCACTGAACCGTTAGAGCACTGAAACCCTAGGGCACTGAACCATTAGAGCACTGATCCCCTAGAGCACTGAACCATTATAACACTGAACCGTTAGAGCACTGGACCATTAGAGCACTGAACCATTAGAGTACTGAACCTCTAGAGCACTGAACCCTTAAAGCACTGAACCCTTAGAGCACTGAAAGTTTAGATCACTGAACCATTAGAGTACTGAACCATTAGAGCACTGAACACCTAGAGCACTGAACCCTTACAGCACTGAAAGGTTAGGGCACTGAACCATTAGAGCACTATAAAAATAGAGCACTGAACCCTTAGAGCACTGAAATCTTAGAGCACTGAACCCTTAGAGCACTAAACCGTTAGAGCACTAAACCATTAGAGCAATATAAAAATAAAGCACTGAACCGTAAGAGCACTGAACCGTAAGAGCACTGAACCATTAGAGCACTGGACCCTTAGAGCACTGAACCGTTAGAACACTGAACCCTTAGAACACTGAACCATTACAGCACTGAGCCCCTAGAACATTGAACCCTTAGAGCACTAAAACCCTAGAACACTGAAACCTTATAGCACTGAATCCTGAGAGCACTGAACCCCTAGAGCACTGAACCCTCAGAGCATCGAACCATTAGAGCACAGTACCATCAGAGCACTGAACCCCTAGAGCACTAAACCCCTAGAGCACTGAACCCCTTGAACACTGAATCCCTAGAGCCCTGAACACTGAACACTGAACCCTTATAGCACTGAATCCTTAGAGCACTGATCCCCTAGAGCACTGAACCCTTAGAGCACCGAACAATTAGAGCACTGAACCATTGGAGCACTGAACAATTAGAGCACTGATCCAATAGACCACTGAACCTTTAGAGTACTGAACCATTAGAGCACTGAACCCCTAGAGCACTGAACCCTCAAAGCACAGAACCCTTTGAGCACTGAAAGGTTAGGGCATTGAACCATTAGCGCACTATAAAAATAGAGCACTGAACCCTTAACGCACTGAACCCTTAGAGCACTGAACCCTTAGAGCACTGAATCCTTAGAGCACTGAACCGTTAGAGCACTATAAAAATAAAGCACTGAACCGTAAGAGCACTGAACCGTTAGAGCACTGAATCATAAGAGCACTGAACCCTTAGAGCACTGAACCGTTAGAGCACTGAACCCTTAGAACACTGAACCATTAGAGCACTGAACCCCTAGAACATTGAACCCTTAGAGCACTAAAACCCTAGAACTCTGAAATCTTATAGCACTGAATCCTTAGAGCACTGAACCCCTAGAGCACTGAGCCTTTAGAGCATCGAACCATTTGAGCACAGAACCCTTAGAGCACTGAAAGTTTAGATCACTGAACCATTAGAGTACTGAACCATTAGAGCACTGAACCCCTAGAGCACTGAACCCTTACAGCACTGAAAGGTTAGGGCACTGAACCATTAGAGCACTATAAAAATAGAGCACTGAACCCTTAGAGCACTGAAATCTTAGAGCACTGAACCCTTAGAGCACTAAACCGTTAGAGCACTAAACCATTAGAGCAATATAAAAATAAAGCACTGAACCGTAAGAGCACTGAACCGTAAGAGCACTGAACCATTAGAGCACTGGACCCTTAGAGCACTGAACCGTTAGAACACTGAACCCTTAGAACACTGAACCATTACAGCACTGAGCCCCTAGAACATTGAACCCTTAGAGCACTAAAACCCTAGAACACTGAAACCTTATAGCACTGAATTCTGAGAGCACTGAACCCCTAGAGCACTGAACCCTTAGAGCATCGAACCATTAGAGCACAGTACCATTACAGCACTGAACCCCTAGAGCACTAAACCCCTAGAGCACTGAATCTTTAGAGCACTGAACCGTTAGAGCACTATAAAAATAAAGCACTGAACCGTAAGAGCACTGAACCGTTAGAGCACTGAATCATAAGAGCACTGAACCCTTAGAGCACTGAACCGTTAGAGCACTGAACCCTTAGAACACTGAACCATTAGAGCACTGAACCCCTAGAACATTGAACCCTTAGAGCACTAAAACCCTAGAACTCTGAAATCTTATAGCACTGAATCCTTAGAGCACTGAACCCCTAGAGCACTGAGCCTTTAGAGCATCGAACCATTTGAGCACAGAACCATTAGAGCACTGAACCCCTAGAGCACTAAACCCCTAGAGCACTGAACCCCTTGAGCACTGAATCCCAAGAGCACTGAACACTGAACACTGAACCCTTATAGCACTGAATCCTTAGAGCACTGATCCCCTAGAGCACTGAACCCTTAGAGCACCGAACAATTAGAGCACTGAACCATTTGAGCACTGAACAATTAGAGCACTGATCCATTAGAGCACTGAACCCCGAGAACACTGAACCCTTAGAGCACTGAACCTTCATAGCACTGAACCGTTAGAGCACTGAACCCTTAGAGTACTGAAACCCTAGGGCACTGAACCATTAGAGCACTGATCCCCTAGAGCACTGAACCATTATAGCACTGAACCGTTAGAGCACTGAACCATTAGAGCACTGAACTATTAGAGTACTGAACCTCTAGAGCACTGAACCCTTAAAGCACTGAACCCTTAGAGCACTGAAAGGTTAGATCATTGAACCATCAGAGTACTGAACCATTAGAGCACTGAACCCCTAGAGCACTGAACCCTTACAGCACTGAAAGGTTAGGGCACTGAACCATTAGAGCACTATAAAAATAGAGCACTGAACCCTTAGAGCACTGAAATCTTAGGGCACTGAACCCTTAGAGCACTGAACTGTTAGAGCACTAAACCATTAGAGCACTATAAAAAAAAGCACTGAACCGTAAGAGCACTGAAACGTAAGAGCACTGAACCATTAGAGCACTGGACCCTTAGAGCACTGAACCGTTAGAGCACTGAACCCTTATAACACTGAACCATTACAGCACTGAACCCCTAGAACATTGAACCCTTAGAGCACTAAAACCCTAGAACACTGAAACTTTATAGCACTGAATCCTGAGAGCACTGAACCCCTAGAGCACTGAACCCTTAGAGCATCGAACCATTTGAGCACAGAACCATTAGAGCACTGAACCCCTAGAGCACTAAACCCCTAGAGCACTGAACCCCTTGAACACTGAATCCCTAGAGCCCTGAGCACTGAACACTTAACCCTTATAGCACTGAATCCTTAGAGCACTGATCCCCTAGAGCACTGAACCCTTAGAGCACCGAACAATTAGAGCACTGAACCATTGGAGCACTGAACAATCAGAGCACTGATCCATTAGAGCACTGAACCCCGAGAACACTGAACCCTTAGAGCACCGAACCTTCATAGCACTGAACCGCTAGAGCACTGAACCCTTAGAGTACTGAAACCCTAGGGCACTGAACCATTAGAGCACTGATCCCCTAGAGCACTGAACCATTATAACACTGAACCGTTAGAGCACTGAACCATTAGAGCACTGAACCATTAGAGTACTGAACCTCTAGAGCACTGAACCCTTAAAGCACTGAACCTTTAGAGCACTGAAAGGTTAGATCACTGAACCATTAGAGTACTGAATCATTAGAGCACTGAACCCCTAGAGCACTGAACCCTTAGAGCACTGAAAGGTTAGGGCACTGAACCATTGGAGCACTATAAAAATAGAGCACTTAACCCTTAGAGCACTGAAATCTTAGAGCACTGAACCCTTAGAGCACTGAACCGTTAGAGCACTAAACCATTAGAGCACTGGACCCTTAGAGCACTGAACCGTTAGAACACTGAACCCTTAGAACACTGAACCATTACAGCACTGAGCCCCTAGAACATTGAACCCTTAGAGCACTAAAACCCTAGAATACTGAAACCTTATAGCACTGAATCCTGAGAGCACTGAACCCCTAGAGCACTGAACCCTTAGAGCATCGAACCATTAGAGCACAGTACCATTAGAGCACTGAACCCCTAGAGCACTAAACCCCCTAGAGCACTGAACCCCTTGAACACTGAATCCCTAGAGCCCTGAACACTGAACACTGAACCATCATAGCACTGAATCCTTAGAGCACTGATCCCCTAGAGCACTGAACCCTTAGAGCACCGAACAATTAGAGCACTGAACCATTGGAGCACTGAACAATTAGAGCACTGATCCAATAGACCACTGAACCACTAGAGTACTGAACCATTAGAGCACTGAACCCCTAGAGCACTAAACCCTCAAAGCACTGAACCCTTAGAGCACTGAAAGGTTAGGGCATTGAACCATTAGAGCACTATAAAAATAGAGCACTGAACCCTTAAAGCACTGAACCCTTAGAGCACTGAACCCTTAGAGCACTGAATCCTCAGAGCACTGAACCGTTAGAGCACTATAAAAATAAAGCACTGAACCGTAAGAGCACTGAACCGTTAGAGCACTGAACCATTAGAGCACTGAACCCTTAGAGCACTGAACCGTTAGAGCACTGAACCCTTAGAACACTGAACCATTAGAGCACTGAACCCCTAGAACATTGAACCCTTAGAGCACTAAAACCCTAGAACTCTGAAATCTTATAGCACTGAATCCTTAGAGCACTGAACCCCTAGAGCACTGAGCCTTTAGAGCATCGAACCATTTGAGCACAGAACCATTAGAGCACTGAACCCCTAGAGCACTAAACCCCTAGAGCACTGAACCCCTTGAGCACTGAATCCCAAGAGCACTGAACACTGAACACTGAATCCTTATAGCACTGAATCCTTAGAGCACTGATCCCCTAGAGCACTGAACCCTTAGAGCACCGAACAATTAGAGCACTGAACCATTGGAGCACTGAACAATTAGAGCACTGATCCATTAGAGCACTGAACCCCGAGAACACTGAACCCTTAGAGCACTGAACCTTCATAGCACTGAACCGTTAGAGCACTGAACCCTTAGAGTACTGAAACCCTAGGGCACTGAACCATTAGAGCACTGATCCCCTAGAGCACTAAACCATTATAGCACTGAACCGTTAGAACACTGAACCGTTAGAGCACTGAACCATTAGAGTACTGAACCTCTAGAGCACTGAACCCTTAAAGCACTGAACCCTTAGAGCACTGAAAGGTTAGATCATTGAACCATTAGAGTACTGAACTATTAGAGCACTGAATCCCTAGAGCACTGAACCCTTACAGCACTGAAAGGTTAGGGCACTGAACCATTAGAGCACTATAAAAATAGAGCACTGAACCCTTAGAGCACTGAAATCTTAGAGCACTGAACCCTTAGAGCACTGAACCGTTAGAGCACTAAACCATTAGAGCACTATAAAAAAAGCACTGAACCGTAGGAGCACTGAAACGTAAGAGCACTGAACCATTAGAGCACTGGACCCTTAGAGCACTGAACCGTTAGAGCACTGAACCCTTAGAACACTGAACCATTACAGCACTGAACCCCTAGAACATTGAACCCTTAGAGCACTAAAACCCTAGAACACTGAAACCTTATAGCACTGAATCCTGAGAGCACTGAACCCCTAGAGCACAGAACCCTTAGAGCATCGAACCATTAGAGCACAGAACCATTAGAGCACTGACCCCCTAGAGCACTAAACCCACAATCTATTTAACATTGTTGTGCAATGCTCATCTTGACATGTCTGGATGTATGCGAACTACGGCGAGCTGCATGGTGTGATCGAAATTCAATGTATGTGTAGAGGTTATTGTCTTCACCGACCTTAATGATGTTTGTAATAAAGTTACAGAATCGAGCTCTATTATCTTAGAGACTCATTGGACATAAAATCAAATTAAGAACATGTTATTGAACGAATAAATCGAGGCAATGGCATTGTACGTGCAATGTCGTGCATGCCCTGTGCTTTGGTGCAAAACGAGCGTGTAATTGTTTCTAAACCTTTACATTCTGGAGGCTGGATTGGATTATTAGGCGTTGGATTGAGAATAAAATCCGGTGTGTTTGTCCGAAATCAGGTAATATATTATACTTAGCAGAATTGTCATTGTACATTGAAGAAAGTACTTGAGGAGAGCATTTTCATTAGTTTTAAACTATGTTGTAATCCTCGTTAAATAAATATGTTTAAACCAACCAAGAAAGTACTTGCAAATCACTGCCAATCCGAAGTGTTGTTTTAATGAGGGGTGCACACATGGTATTTACAGGGTCTGGGTTGGTTGATTGATGTTTATTTGTCAGGTAAACGTCTGGCTTCACTATCTGGCAAATACGATACATTAACCCAATGCTGGTTCAATGTTGAGCCAGCGTCGCAGACATTGCATCAACATAACGTGTTTGCTTCACAATCTGGTTAAATATTTAACAATTACGATACCACATGCAATAGTCAACTAAAAGTGTTATTAAGCATGCACACCGAGTACTGCTCTGAAAAGATACTGCATTTTCTGTACGGCAGAATAGCTACACCTACTTAGAGCCCAACTAGGACCAATACTGAGACGATGCTCTTAGCACAATCAAAACCGTCTTTGTAGCGCGTGAAAAATACGTATATTAGTGTTTAACATACCTTGATACATAATTATATCTACGCCGATGATGGCCGATATTCTACATAAGAAAACCAATTACCTATAGTTTATTATAAAATACAATTTTAATTGTAAATAACATATGCTAACAACATCACTTCTCATGTGAAGGGTTCTATCTATACCACTCATTAAAGTGGTATATATAACCTTGTGACATGAGATAACAACATCACTTCTCATGTGAAGGGTTCTATCTATACCACTCATTAGAGTGGTATATATAACCTTGTGACATAAGATAACAACATCACTTCTCATGTGAAGGGTTCTATCTATACCACTCATTAAAGTGGTATATATAACCTTGTGACATGAGATAACAACATCACTTCTCATGTGAAGGGTTCTATCTATACCACTCATTAGAGTGGTATATATAACCTTGTGACATGAGATAACAACATCACTTCTCATGTAAAGGGTTTTATATATACCAGTCATTAGAGTGGTATATATAACTTGTGACATGAGATAACAACACCACTTCTCATATAAAGGATTCCATCTATACCACTCATTAGAGTGGTATAGATAGAATCTTTACATGAGGATTTATTGGTAGGAAGTAGGAGTCTCATAGTAGTTGCACACACAATGATTATTTTAAATCAGTTTATCTCACACTAGTACACATCCCATTTCTAATATTTGGTGATGATGACTGATCAGATGATACCTAGTCAGTTTTGATGAACTGGTTTGCATATGTCTAGCATTATCATATTTTCCTGGGCAATATGTGCAAATCCTCTCCAGTGAAGATGACGTAGGTCCGGATCCCTCGTCGGATCCCTTGTCGTTGTAGCAGAAAAATACCATCCAGATACTCTGAGAACTGTAATGTCTGTCAGTTGTGTAATGTTATATCTTCACAAGCAACAGTTTTCTCCGCATGTCAATAACCATGTTGATTTGGTAATCAGTGACTCACGTCCATAACAATCACGTCAATGGTTCATGGAAAGTACATGTCAATAAGGCTGGAAGAACCCGCGCAGCATCGTCAATAGGTCTCTGAAAAACACCTCTCCTCGAATCGGGAACTCGACCAGGAAATGGTTGTTATTTATTTCAGTTGATTGTATCTAGAAATGAATTATTTTTTTTAATATATTTGTTTAACATATTGCGGACATAACAAAATAGAGTAAAAATTGGAAAAGTAGGCCTACTCAATATATTGTAAACTGTTGTGGTGTAAGTATTGTATTGTATGTGGTTATCTATAACTATTTAATGCAATGTCGCAATTACCGCTACATGAAAAATATCGATATTTTGTGAAAATATTGAATAATTGTTCAGGTATACTACAATGACTAGCGGAGAACAAAGAATGGGAGAATATAAACAGTTAGAAGCAATGATCTTATTGGCAGAGGATCATAATCTCGAGCAATCGGAGGCGAAAAATCTAGGTCAAGCTGATGAAGAATAAACCTGCTTGAACAAACTATGCGTATTTTGCAAATCTTTGAAAATGTTTAATTTTGCACAAAACATTATCGTAGTCTTCCTTTTATATATTGTTCTAGTTTCACAATCGCGGTTTTTACGTGTAAGATGTAAGCAAAGAGTCGCTGAGTTAAGGTAGTTAGCTTAGAGGAGCGCGCTGCGAGATTATGCACTAGTTCTGGTATAAACCTTATAGTGCCTCTCTCTTTTCACCTGGTAAGGTAGGTGATTGTACAAGCATTGGCAAGAAGTCCAGGAGACAAGGAACCAGGGCAGGGCTGCTGAACCATAAAGAAACAGCCGTTTGAGCGACCAGCCACCAGAGTAAGGGCAAGGACTGACCCTTTTGAGATGTGCTCTGCTTTCTGAGCAGTGTGTTTGAAACCACCATCATGAACCGTCATCGTTAGCCAACCATCCGTGTCCGCCGTGCCATCACCCAAGCTAGCAATGTAATGATAAAGAGCTCATTGCTTAAGACCAGAATCCGCCTCCTTCAGTGCTATGTTTGAAAGCCGACTGCCTTATGTGTCTCACAAAACGGCTCCCTTCAGAGCCCCTGTTCTCTATGGGAACAGGAGTTCAGGAGTTCAACCGATATCCGTCAACCGTCAACCGTGTTCTTGTCTCATGCAGTGGAGTGATAGGGAACTCACTGCTTCTGGTATGTCACACAGAACGGCGCCCCCAGAGCCTCTGTTCTATGTGGGAACAGGAGCTCAAACGTTATCCGTCAACCGTCAACCGTCAACCGTGTTTAAGCGTCAGCCTGGATTGCAGCCAGCAATTGATCCAGAATTGTATTAGAGCCTGGTCGTTTTTGAACGATCTCATGATTCAACATGATCCTTGAAACACTGTGTGTTTTCAAGTGATCTAAATGTTTTAACCGCCAGTGCCGTCATCCTAGTTTTGATCATAGGGACATTAGTGAGGTCATGCAGATCTATTGTTCTCATTCTGTCCAGGTAGGTTACACCAAGTGCTAGTCTCAGGCACTTGTTTTGAAAGATCTGCATTTCCTTCACTTGTGATTCCCTTAAAGCTCCAGTTATCAGTGAACCATATTCAAGGACAGGGCGTATAAAGCACTTGTAGGTTCAGTCGCCTGTAGACCTTTGTCATTAGGTCTTTCATATGGTCTTTGAAGCTAAGCCTTCGATCAAATAGGATTCCAAGCAGTTTGGCTGTTTGAGTTTGAATAATAGGCTCACCAAACAGTTCCAGATCTATAAGTTCTGGTTTTGGACCGACACTAAACACAATCAGCTGAGTTTTTCCTGCGTTTAGTTTTATCCGCCATTTGGAACACCATGCTTCAATAAGTTTTAAAGCTTTTGATAGCTTTGCCTTCACCCATTTGGCATTGGTTGCATGTGCCCAGATCCCCATGTCATCTGCGAACTGGGAAAGCCTGACATTGAGTGAACTCATGTCTGGGATATCATTCACATAGATAATGAAAAGGAGAGGGCTTAGGACCGAGCCCTGAGGTGTGCCCGCATTGAGGGTCACCTCCTCTGAGCAGTTGTTACAGCAATTGACTTTGATCGTTCTGTCACTAAGGAAAGATGATATCAACCTGACCATCTTCCTAGGTAAGCTGCCGTTCATCAGCTTGTATCTTAGCCCGTCATGCCACACCGAGTCAAATGCTTTCTCAACATCGATAAAGATTGCTCCACCTTTCCATTTCTTAGTGAATCCCAGTTGAGTTTCCTCTACCAGTCTGAACACATGTTCCATGGCGATGCGCTTGCTCCTGAAGCCATTCTGCCATTTGTTAAAGAGTTAAGGTAGTGTCATTTTTTTACATTAATATACGAAGACTCAATCCTGAAGAGTTCTTCAATAATACCTGAATTTGTGGATCGTGAGAAACAACTTCTAGTATGTTGTTTTCCTCATGGAGCTCAAATGTGACAATACAGACCTAAAACTGCGCAACCTATGTGCAAAATTACAATGTATAAAATTTAGACAATAATTTGAAAATACTGAACACGACGAAAGAATTACGTACATCTAGCAGAGAAGATTTCAAATTCGTATGATCAGAACGTTACCGGGAAAACGTGGTGAGAAGTAATTGTTGTTTAGTCTCAATTGCCATTATATACTTTTGCATCATTATGAGACTGTCCTCGGGTCTTCGCGACCATATTTAAATTAACAAATATCACTAGTAACGCATTCCTTGAGGATAATTGCAATTATCTTAGTAATTATTTCTTTGTAATTTGGGAAAAAAAACATTAATATGGTCAAGTCCCGTTATATGTGATGGGTTGCTTATTTACCGTGTTTAGGCTGTACAGACCAGTAGACATCCGGGTCGTGTGGGTACTTTCTAAGTAACGGTCGTTAGGCGGCACTTATCCAAGACAAGAGGTAAAGACCGTTTCCCGTCCCAGACCAAGGCCGGAAACACCCCCTTATCGGTACTGCGCGCGCATGTTAAGTACGACATTAGCGGAAGCTGGTTTCTAAAGAAGACCGCCGCGTTAAAACGCATTGTCGTAATGTGTAAAAGCTGAACAGTTCTTCAAAGTGTTGGCTTAACTTCCTAAAGGATCAGACTAAGAGACTGGGAGCACTGGATGCACCTGCGCTCTGCATATATAGGCCAGTAGATTTTGATTAAAGCGTGTTCCGCGGTGTGGACGATGTTTTATGATTGATTCTGATACTATGGGGTGTCCCCAGCAGAAATCAGCCGGGTGCTACTTTGGCACCCTTGGGCGGAAATTTTTAAGGGCAAAAACAAAATGGCCGCAAGATATTTCAAGGTCAAATATGATTTTTCCATAAATGAAGCAAGGAACAAGTGTAATACCTCATTTTCATGTGATTTTGACTGGGCAATCCATTTCATGTATTACTATGACCTAAGGTCATCTTCAATGTCAAAAAGTCAATTTCAAGGTTAAATAAACAAAATTACCCTTTTCAACAAAATTAATAAAGCTAGGAACATGTGTAATACCTCTTTTTCATGGGATTTTGTCTAAAAAATCCACTTATGGTATTATTTTGTTGACCCATTTTCAAGGTCGAAAGGGCATTTCTAAGGTCAAAAATGTATGATATTTTAGAAACAAATTAGGAAGAAGTGTAATACGTCTTTTTGGCGTGATTTTTGACTGAATATTCTATTCTTGATACTTTGATAACAAAAGGTCATCTTTAGGATCAAAAAGTAAATTTGAAGGTCAAGTAAAGGAGAGTATGATTTTCAACAAATACAGTTGGAACATGTGTAAAAACATTTTTTTTCGTGGGATTTTGAGCGAAAAAGTCTTTTTTCTATTACTTTGGTGATTTAAAGTCACCCTCAAGGTGAAATATAATTTTTAGCATATATGCTAGAAATTGGAGCACGTATAATAGCTTGTGTTGGGTTTTATTTTGGATAATATAATTCTGTTGGCACCTTTGGCGCCTCTCATTGCCCTTCAATGCTTTTGGGTCGACCTTTATATTTTTTCTTCGTTCTTTAACGCCTTTCCGTCGCTCTTTAACCCCTTAGTATCACCATTTAACGCATCTGCAGCGCCTTTTAACGCCTCTCCATCAACCTTTAGTGCATCTTCATTAACCTAACACTTTTTCTTGGCCCTTTACCGCCTTTCCGTCACTCTCTGACGTCTCTCCGTCATAATTTTTTTTTTCGGTTGCCCTTTAGCGATTCCCTGTCGTCTTTAACACCTTCTTATCCATCACCGCTTAGCACCACTGCATCACCTGTTAACGTACTTCCATTGTCATTTATTGCTTCCTTTCATGCACCCGCCAACTTTTAACACATCCCGTCACTCTTTAACGCCTCTTCACTGCCCCTTAGCGCCTCTTCGTTGTTCTTCAACGCCTCCTCATTGCCCTTCAACGCCTCCTGGCTGCCCATTGACGCCTTCCCATCGCCATTTAACGCATCTGCAGCGTATGTTAGCGTCTCTCCATCACCCTTGAATGCATCTCCATCAACCTTTAACGATTCTCCGTCATCTTTAACGCCTTCTCATCACCTTTCCACTCCTACCCATCACCCCTTAGCACCTCCCCATCACCTGTTAGCGTACTGCCACTGTCATTGAACGCTTCCTTGTCACCATTCAATAGACCTTTCATGCCACCCGCCACCTTTTAACGCAACCCGTGGCTCTTTCACACCTCCTCGTTACCTTTCAACGCCTCCTCATTGCCCTTCAACGCCTCCTCTTTGTCCTTTAGCGCTACTAATTTTCTTTTAGCCGTGTTTAGTCCTCTTTGGCACCTCTGGGTCGCATTTAGCAGCTCGTCGACGCCCTTTAATGCCTCCACATTGTCTTTTTCTTTTCCCTGTTACCTTTCAGCGCCTCTCCATTGATCTGTTACGCTTTTTCGTCGCTCTTTGCGGCCTCTCCGTCACCCTTCGATTCCTTCTCATTGTCTGATAATTTCATTTTGATGATGTTTAATCATTAAAACCCTAGTAGAATAAGATTATCCAGTCACACCAAGACAATTTATTACATGTGCTCCAATTTGTACCATACTATGGTAAAATCATATTTGACCTTGAAATTGACCTTTTTACCCAGAGGATCATCTCAAATCACCAAAGTAATACCAGAAATAGATTTTCCAGACCGAATCAGACGAAAAAGAGGTATTACACTTGCTCCTAACTTTATTTGTGCAAAACCTATTTTTGCTTACCTGATCTTCAAAATGACCTTTAGTCATCAAAATAGTAGCTGAAATGGATTATTCTTCAAAATAACATTAAAAAGGCGTACTAGACTTTTGCTATTTATGTTTGTGCAAAATCGTATTTTTAGATCTTGGAATTAACTTTTGATAACCTTTAGATATGGAATGCCCAGTAAAAATTACACGAAAAAGAGGTATTACACATGTTCCTTGCTTTTTTTGTTAAAATGGTAGTTTTCCTTGTTTGACCTTGGGATTTACTTTTTGACCTTGAAGATGACCTTGAGTCATGAAAATAATACAAGAAAAGGATTGCCCGGTCAAAATCACATGAAAATGAGGTTTTACACTTGTTTCTAGCTTCATTTGTTGAACAATCATAGTTGACCTTGAAATATCTGGCGGGCATTTTGTTTTTGACTTTGGACCTTGAAGATGACCTTGGATTACAGAAATAATACCATAAATGGATTTTTCAGACAAAATCCCATGTCAAAGAGGTATTACACAAGGTACTCGCTCTATTTCATAAAAAGGGTATTTTTGCTTATTTGACCTTGAAATTGACTATACGATACGAAGTCTGAGCTTGCTCTATAGTTTTGTCCTATGCTTTTTATAGCTGAAATCTGAAGGGCATACACTAGCCGACTAGGGTTTTGTTAACTTCTGTGACCGTGTGTCTGAAGGGCAGTGTCATCTCAGTCATCTTTGTGCGCAAAGGTGACCTAAAATCCCATTCATTTCATTTTCGTCTGTGATCCGCGACCTTGCCAGCTATAACTCTTTTGTTCTGTGAATAGTTCACTTTTACGTATGAATTGCCATCGCCAGCGTCGTGGACAAAATAAATCCAGCTTTTGGACAACAAAACAAGACCTTGACCCAATGTTGATTTAATGCTGGGTCAGCGTCGTAGACAGCATTAAATCAACATTGGGTAAATATCTTGTGTTTGCTGGCAGCTCATAGAACAAGCCTGTCAATATTTGCAACCGCCTTCAACTTGCATGACTTGTAGCTAGATGAGCCATTGGTGTTCTTCTTGCGCAAATATTTGATGTTGGCGCGATTAAAATTTTTGCTCGGTAAGTGCTGCCCTTGACGGCTTGCCTTTCAGAAGAAGTGTTTTCACTCTGGTCCGAGTTGAGAACCATAATTTGCACTTTCTGAACGAAGAGCTTAGTAAAGAGGGTCTACTAAGGCACGACTTTACGTTACTTTAAACGATCAAAGCATGCATATCATATGCCCTGATCAAATTTTACATCATTTATGTAAATTGGCTGCAGTATTTTCAGCTATATTATTACTTAAAACTACCCTTCCCTGATAACTACGTCAAATATCATCCAAACTTCAATAACTTAAGATGAGCTTTATCTTGTAAAGTAAAACAATCTACCTTGCTGTTATTATAACCCCTCCAGAATGGTTCTGGTTTTGGTCGTGTGTATTTGTTTGTTTGTTTGTTTGTTTGTTTGTTTGTTTGTTTGTTTGTTTGTTTGTTTGTTTGTTTGTTTGTTTGTTTGTTTGTTTGTTTGTTTGTTTGTTTGTCCACCAGATTGCTTAAAACAAACAATGAACGGATTTGCATGTAATTTTTTCCAATTGTGTGTCTCGGGGCAAGGATAAAGCATTAATTGTTGCAGATGATGCATATCATTAATTTTGGCTTGGAAGGTTTTCAGTTTCTGACTAACTGTGTAGTATTTGTCATGTTTATGGACAGATGGGTCAATTATATTTTGGCTCTAATTTATCACATTTGCAAAGATGTCATACAGAGTGAAAGTGGATGCTACATGTATGTGGTCTGACTGTTAGCTCAACGTCGTACACGGTGGGCCGGCATACAATCCGTGTCGTTTGGAGACGGAGGGAAAGACCCCCCACACCTGGCGCGTGCTGGTCATTCAGGATTGACAGGGATTTACTGGGGATTTAGTGATCGACTTCAAAGCAGTTAGATTAGTGTTGATAGAAGGCCCCGCTGATTCCTCAGTAAGCTAGCTCAAGTACCCGTGCTTACACGAGCCATCATTTCACCATCAACAGTAACGGAAGTGAGGGTTGGTTTTATTTTCAGAATAGACCTACCATTTCAGTAACGTGGCGTGCATTTTACGACTTTGTTCAATCACAGAATGACACATACTTACCTGTGCATAGCATATGGCAGCTCGTGGGCCCTCTGCGACCTAAGTCACTGCTGGCACTCCACTCCATCACTGGGTGTGACCAAGCATCTGCTTTCGCAAACAGAGGCAAGAAGACTGCGTGGGCAGTATAGGAAGTCTTCAAAGAAGTTACACCAGCACTACATGCTCTATGTTCGTTTCCAAGCCAGATAGTGTTGGAAGATGTAATGCCAGAAATAGAACGCCGAAATGGACGCGAATTCCAAAAAAAAAGAAATTGAGTTTGGGTCCATAGGGTGTTTTGTTATATAATGAACTATCAATATGCAAATTTTGGTGCTTTTATCACTAACTGAGCCTTTTTGTCACAAATCTGCTGGACTAACGTAAGTGTGCGTAGGACTAACACTTTATTTATTTATATATTTATTTACTCATTACTCATTACTCTTATTTTTTGTTTATTTATCTAGATGTTTGCATAAAACTGGTTTGTTTGTATACAACGATGAACATGGTTTATATAAGCTGTTAGATATGAATAAAATGTTGATTGAGCAAATAAGAAACATCGTAAATAAGAAGAACACATTTTGCTCAATAGTCAG
Organism: Flabesymbios commensalis; assembly: GCA_964017125.1. Taxonomy (NCBI): domain Eukaryota; kingdom Metazoa; phylum Annelida; class Polychaeta; order Terebellida; family Flabelligeridae; genus Flabesymbios; species Flabesymbios commensalis. The sequence goes on from OZ024905.1 coordinate 84,170,203, forward strand.
CTTAGTCTCATATTCAAATGTCAAAGAAATATGTTGTTCGATCCATCGAATCGTTTGAAATGTGTAATAGGCCTACATCTGTCAGTTAAATGTTTTTTTTAAATTTCATTCTCATATATCTAATCTATTTTTAGTACGAATCATTTGATTATCAGTGGTTTATCGACAAAATAGTTTAAACTTTTAGACTCTCTACTGCAGTAGGTGTATTGTGATAGCTTTACCTTTATACACTCCCTGCTAATATAGCTGTACATATTTGAATATGGATTAGGATACAGCGATGTAAAAGACTTTTTGTGAACTGCAACATGAGTTGCCCGAGCACAGCAAACACACGACGTTGAGCACATATCGGCCCAGCATTCAACCAACCAAGCTGAACGTCTCTTACTTTCTCGGAGGCAGCACTGTATAGGAGGAGGAACAGTCATTATAATTATGCTATTATAATATAATTAGCACAAGATACGACCTTTTACGTGCATTATAAGTTTTTGGTGGGTTTTTAATATAAAAATGTTGACCAAAAATTATGGAAAAGGTGAAGGGACAGACTGTAAATTTTAACACGTGCATTTTAAAACTTACATATATTTTTTAATTTGACTGGAAATTGCGTCAGCAATGCAACACATGAAGATTTAAGGTGGATCAACATGACGTTGAAATACATAATATGATAACAGCTGTAATTGATGTTCTACCTTGAATATTTAACAATGTCTTTGACACTTATGTATGTGACGCCACCATGGAGGAAAACTTTTTTAACTGCAAGTAGGTATCGCTGCAATTGCAACAGCTTGTTTTTTACCTTTTCTTTAACTTTTTTGATTGAGATCTACACCCAAACTCTGATCCGCGCCTAAGAAATGATGTTTTTTAAAATATAAAGAGTAAAACCATTTATAAGCTAGTTGTCCACGTAACCAAATAATCATCGCACATCTTTCCATGAAAACATCCCTTTTGTTTTATTTAGTATCTGTCCCTTTACAAAGTGACAGATTCGGCTCTCTAGCAGTAATGCTTTAATTTATATATGGAAACATTCGAACAATTCCTGGCTACGCCCCTTTATAATTACCGGGAATAAACGTAAAACTCAGATATATTCTGTTGTTCTAAAACAAAACGAACCTGTCTTCGATCCCTTCTTTATGATGCTCTTGCTCATTTGCGATCATGTTTCTACGTTATTGTTCTGTAGAGTTAGAAATCACTGACTATCATTGTTCCAAAGTTTGCTCTGACACAACTGCACTGTCAACACACACACATGGGCCTCTCGTATTTCAGTCAATAGCTGAAGCTCTACAATCCCAATGCGACCAGGGTCCTGCAAACATTAGAACACATGACAAATTGTGTATGTATGTAGGAAAATTTTACAGTGTGAGGATCAAGCAGACAATAAGTATTTTTTATTAAG
>OZ024905.1:84171837-84200618 GCA_964017125.1 Flabesymbios commensalis
CCATAATAATAACATCACACCAAAATGTATATATCTCGTAGGCCTATAATGCTATTATCTACTCGTTGTGGATGCTATTAATTGTCGTCCTCGTCATCTCGGAATGGAGTGGTCACGTCATTTGAAGAGTAGTACTTGTGACCCTTTTATCTCCAATTAACGACAGAACTATAGAAAATAAAGTGGTACGAGTACTGGACACACATTTGGCGAAAAGAACCAACGCGAATCGACGAAAGCATGCGAACAGAGGCGAACATGTAGGCGACGACAGCAAGCGAATAGAGGCGAACATGTAGGCGACGACAGCATGCGAACGGAAACGAACATGTAGGCTACGACAGCATGAGAACAGAGGCGAGCATGTAGGCGACGACAGCATGCGAATAGAGGCGGACATGTAGGCGACGACAGCATGCGAGCGGAGACGAACATGTAGGCTACGACAGCATGAGAACAGAGGGGAGCATGTAGGCGACGACAGCATGCGAATAGAGGCGAACATGTAGGCGACGACAGCATGCGAACGGAGACGAACATGTAGGCTACGACAGCATGAGAACAGAGGCGAGCATGTAGGCGACGACAGCATGCGAATAGAGGCGAACATGTAGGCGACGACAGCATGCGAACGGAGACGAACATGTAGGCTACGACAGCATGCGAACAGAAGCAAACATATAGGAGACGACAGCATGCGAATAGAGGCTAACATGTTGGCGACGACAGCATGCGAATAGAGGCGAACATGTAGGCGACGACAGCATGATAATAGATAGGCCGGGAGCCAGATCTAGCTCCCGTACTCACAAAAGGTAAGGAATTTTCACTGCGATTTTTATTTAGCTTGACGATTGGGACATAGCGAGTTTAGGTTCTTTTTTGCCAAACAGCTCGCTTTAAGCCCTAGGGCCCATTTTACCATTTTTTAGAAGGACACCAAAATGAAATTGACAGCAATTCGAAAAATTGTTCAAAATAGTAGTAGTTTTATTTATTTTCAGCATTGTTTTAGTCATAGCCCTCGGCCATATACACATGTAGGTCACTGGAAAATGTTAGTGCCCTGATGTCATTTTTAATATTTTTCAATCCTTTTATCAATATTGGCGCCTGAAAAAAACAAACATAATAAAATATCTGTTAAGTTTGGAAATCTGTCGTTTTTGTTGAGTGCTACTTAGAAGCAAGCTAATTCGCAAAAAGTGTCTCCATAATGTCCCCAGGGGACTGGAAGTTAAAGTTCTAAAAAATCTAGAGCCAATATTTTTCTCTAACTACATATTTGGAATACATGCGTCTTTATCGCTAACACATGTCTAATTTGCGGTAAAATTCAAATGTTCTGATATTTCGGCCTCCAGTAGGCTATTATAATTAGGGTAACTCGACATGCTATGGTTATTTATCATTATATTTATTATACATGAATCTCAAATTGGTTTTTGTTTACATTTTTACTGAGAACTCTATATTATATATAAAATGACACTTTGAATGGTAAGGCTAAATTTGTTTTCCTAAAATAATTTATCTACTCTGGCTATTCATTATTATAATTAACATGGTAATCTCATATTGATGTTTATGTTTACATGTTTTATGGAAAATTATATATATAATGACACATTGAATGCCAAGGCTGGGTTTTAAAAATAAATGTAAAATAATGTAAAATAAGGCACAATGCTTGAGGCTAAGTAGGCTGTATCTTGATCATTATGGCATTATCTACATATCCCTGAAGTTTAGAACAATAAACACAAATTTCGGTCTACATGTTTTTTGAGAACACACTAATATATATATATATATAAAAATTCAGAATTTAAGGGCATTGGAGAAAAAAAACTTATTACATGCATTACTAAAAATACAATAAGTTCGGTTATATTTAGCTATATGTTATAGGGCATACGTAGGTTAACCATTCCATGTATAGCGAGTAGTAGGCCTACATGTATACTTATTGACACATATTTTATAATTAGATTGTGTATTCATAATCACACGTAACCATAGAAATTATTATAACGTAATATTCAATTATTACATGCACTCATTAGCACATTAGGCTATATTCATTAGAACATATGGATCATTAGCACATGCACTCATTAGCACATACACCCATAGCACACATACTCATTAGCACGTGTGTAATAATAAATTCTGTTTCATTTTTTAGCACGTCATTCCACCTGTTTCTGAGTGAGCGCACAGTTTAATGTGAGTGAGTGCACGCAGCTCTCTGGTTCAAAGCGGCGCCGTAGACACCGCTGATCTAAAGTGCTGCTTATCTTGCAGATATCTCCGAAGATTATCCGCCCATTCCACCGTTTACACCAAACGTGATTCAGTGATGTCACAACACCGAGGATACTTGGCCATCAATAAATCAACGCTGGCCCAGCGTGTGTTACTTGCTGATCCGCGCAGCTGCCATTATGGTTGACCTTTATTGCAGTCTTGCTGTACAATGCAGCCGTGTCTGAGGAGGGGCGACGCGCGGCTGGATTAAGACGCGCGACGGAAAACGACAGGTGTCATTGTGGGCTTAGAAGGCTGGCGGCGTGACTCTGTGATCCCCACACGATTAACCTTTTGATTCCCCTAGGCTAATCAAATCACCGTATCATATCCATACACTGCCTTGGAAATTTTAATGTTTAATACACCCCATCATGTAAAAAATTCTGGAAATAAAAATGAGTCCAGAAAGTCAGTGGGTGTACTGATTTGAAGACAGAAGAATCAACTGCAAATTGTAGAAAAGTGAATCTCGAGTCTAGTGTATGGTACAACTAAACAGAGCAGCTTTTAATTAATTTATTTATTGCACATTTCCACAGAAAATTATGTCATATATACATAAGTTCATCATTCATATTTTTCACAATTCAAATTCCAGGCACAGACAATGTTAGAAAATATGAGTCGATGTATAGTTGTAATTTAATTTGAACCAATTTAATTTAGCTTATTCAGTGTACAAGATACAATATTAATAACAGTTTGATAACATACACAAATAACATAAAATTATGTACATGAGGCACATAATAATGAGTAATAATATTACTGGAATATCACACTAAAAAAGTAAAAGTACACCTAGGAGATAAGCTAAACAGGATCCATTGGAGCCTTTACTAGTAATTTCCACTCAACATATTTTTTAATTTCCACCAGCCCTTCATAATATTATTATGACAACCGGCAATTACAACACAAACATTAAAAAACCATGAACAGCAATCACTACATACAAAACTAGTATTCAATTTTTCAAACATTAGGTGCTGTAAACTGGATATAAAAGAAGTTTAATTAGTAATATGACGTACAGTAGATGCTAAAAAATTCCAGATAAAAACTATTCTGTTGAAGAAGCTACGTTTGAAGCAGTAAAAAACCCAGAATCAATAGAGTGGAGCATCCACCATTTTCTGAGCCGCTGACCTAGCATTAAAACAGAATCGGAACAACATCTCGTGTCTGATTGGAACACAGAATGCCAAAATACAGAGACTGCTTGCTTTTCCAAGTAAGCAGCAACTGCATGCTGCTGGGTACAGCAAAATAGTACCATGAAAAACAGAATCAGAACAACCTCTCGTATCTGATTGGAACACATTTCTGCCAAAAATGCAGTGACTGCTTACTATATCATGTAAGCAGTAACTGCATGCTGCTGTGTACTTCAAAGTAGTGCCGTGATTCAGGGTTCACCACAGTGCCGGAAATGCCGGCTGCCCCGACACTGCCCTGACAGTTTATTGGCTTTTAGTATCAGTTGTTCATCAGATAAACATTTTTTAAAGAAAAAACATGCCAGATATTACTTAGTGGGCAACCACACATGCTTCAAATTTTATGCAGCAGTGTAAGGGTTAAGCTGCTCGCGCGCGCTAAGTTAATATTTTTGAGAGAACAACCAGATGATTTTTTTCTGTGGTGAACCCTGCCGTGATTGTTGCGCGCGATATCGTACGCTGCATCCGGTGCGTTTCTGCTGGATTGCATGCACGTTAACCCCACGTTGACCTGACGTCTGTCGAGCCAATCCAGCATACACGAGAAATTCCCCCATTCCTGGTTCAGTGCTGGGATGACGTCACAGACGGCGGGCCAGCATTAAACCAGTAATGGGTGAATATCTCGTGTCCACTGGTTGAAGGGTTTTGTTCGCTGCGTGCGTATCGATTGCCACAAAGCCTTCGACCGCAGAGGGGGGTTGTCTGCATCAGACCACCTTCTCTCGTAGCCTATGTCGTTAGCAGATAAACCGAGTGAGAAATTGGAAGACGACATGCGTATCTCCTATTCCGTTAACGCGTGTTACATTCTGATTGCCATGCAGAGGGAGTTTACGGTGGTCATGCGCGCTGCGCTGGTTTCAATGCACGCATGGCACGGTCCTTTAATGTGACAAGGCCAAGTGAAGGAGAGTAATGCAACATAGTCAGGCTAATTCTTCTCCAAGTGTGAGGCCGCCGAACCGTAAACATTTAGAATAACGGAACGACGTGTGTGAAAGTTAGCCTTCCAGATATGCGAGAATCTTAACGATCAGCGAAAATGCTGATTTACACGCATAGGCTACTGGTGCACACGCAAAACAAGCGTTTCTTCAGAATGAGATACTGTATAATGGATGAACTATTGGGCTTTTAGGTCACATTATAGCACACAGACAGGCTAAACAGGGCATCAGAAAGCCTATCAATAGATGAAAAAATGAATGAATGAATGAATGAATGAATGAATGAATGAATGAATGAATGAATGAATCAATCAATCAATCAATCAATCAATCAATCAATCAATCAATCAATCAATCAATCAATCAATCAATCAATCAATCAATCAATTATTTTATCGATCAATCAATTAATCAATCAATCAATCAATCAATCAATCAATCAATCAATCAATCAATCAATCAATCAATCAATCAATTATTTAATCAATCAATCAATCAATCAATCAATCAATCAATCAATCAATCAATCAATCAATCAATCAATCAATCAATCAATTAATCAATCTATTAATCAATCATTTCCGCTACTTATATGACGCCCAAATCTTCAGAAAGACGAGCTCAGAGACGCATTTATTTGTGTGATAATTAATGTTACTAGCCAGAAATTTTAGAAAAAATAACAAATTTTATCGGCTATAAATTCAAGCTTTACCTGAGCAGGCAGCAAACATATCATGAGCTGAGCGTCAATCCAACCGACGGGTGGCAAACGCGAAACGTTATCACGTTAACACAAAAAACTGTTTTGATGTCGGGACATCGTTGTGGATGACGGACAAACATTAAGTAAACATTAAGTTAATGGCGCTTTTTGCTGGGGGGAGGCTAATAGTTTCAATCGGGATGAGCAAAGCACATATACTGTTACAGGAGAACCAGGACAACAGAAACTGAAAGATATCTTCAGCCATGCCATGCAAAATTATTATTATTATAGCGCTACTTAGAGTACAGCAGCAGAGGGACCAAATTTTCGAGGTACATGAACCGGCGGTACAACATTTGTCCACATGTCTAGAATTGTTCCCAGGGGTCTCTAGATACAGAATCTAGTTGATGACATTGCCGGAAATGGGGGCGGGCTGAAAATTTGATACTTTTGTACACCTATCCAATTTTTAGAGAAGCAACAGGTATATGTAGGACATTTATAAATATTAACTCCATGATATAGGTAACACTTATTTTTAAGCATACCACATGTAATATACCATATAAAAGGTAATTAAATTTCCGTTCCAATGATATATTGTATGATGCTGCTGTGGAGCAAAAAGTTATCTCTAAAAATACGTTGAAACATTTTTTTATTACAAAATAATCAAAATCGTGAACAAAACAAGCTAGTCAGCATGGGCAATGGAAATGACTTAATAAAATATAATTATTGACCATATCTATATTTGACCTATGTTTTCTGATCCCAGATATGTATATTCTTGAAACTGAGTGGTATTTAGATGGGTACATACCATATATATATTTAAATGAGAGATTATTGTAGCTTTTTTTGAAAATGTCTGTATTTATCCTGGGCTGAAGTATAAAATATTGAACTTTGAACTTTGCTCGACATTTTAAGTGCAGATTTTTTGTTTGCTTGTTTTTTTCATAATTTAGGTGTGCTGAGTTCAAATCTGTTGGATGAAATTCTATCTTCGGTGTCCTTCACCTGCAAAAAAGCAAAACAAAAAATGACCGCCAAAACTACATCTTTTCTATTATTTTGTTGCACATTAACACTAAATTTTCGGTTTTTGCATGATTTGGAGTTGATAAATATATGTCATATTTTTCGATAAAAAACGACCTATATTTTACCTTCAAATTCAAAATGGTTACCGACAAAAACTAAACAAATGCGTTTTTATGCATCTGAATTAGATTATTAAAAAAAACATTTGCTTAATGAGAATCTACAAAAATAGACTAGGTAATACGGCAGATTAGGCTACAAGGCATTCAAAACTCTTTTTATGCACCATATTTTTTAACATGCTTTGATGTGCTTAGTATTTAGAATGAGGTCATTATTTTTATTGTAAATAGGTACAATGACGTTCATCTTGGATTTTGCGATAATATATAGGTCAGACGATCAAAAATAAACATCAGAAATGTGTGTTTCAGCCCCCAAGTCATACACAAATCCCAAATTTAGCAATCTGAAGCCCCAAATAAAATAAAAAGTATTATTTACATTTTGATAGCCATTTTGTTTTTTGCTCATATGAAGGTGAATGTCGCGGCCATTTTGGATGTTTTTCATTTCAATTTACTCGTTCAACGTTCATTTCGGATCCACTAAGTTACTACAAATAAATCATATTATTGTGAAAATGTTTAGCTGTATCCTTACAGTAGCAGTAAATATGTAAAAACGTCGATATCTTGTATTTAAAGGTCAAATAAAGGTTATTTCTTTCCAAAGACACATATATTGTGATTTCATATGCGACAAACCATAAAAAATATGGGAGTTTTTTCACATTTTGGCAGCCATTTTGTGTTTTGCTAATTTGAAGGTGAAGGTCACCAAATATAGAATGTTATCCAGCAAATTTGACTTCAGCACACATACATTATGTAAAAACAAGTGGATAAAAAACTGTGCACAAAAATTCTGAGAAAAAAAATCATATTTCAGATTTTACCCTATGGTCTAAATACACATATTTTCATGAAATGCCTCAATATTCTTCCATTGAAAAAGATATATGACATTTATAAATATAAGTAACACTCATTTTTAGGCATACAAAAAAAATCATATTTCAGATTTCACCCTATGCTAAATACACGTGATATCATGAAATGCTTCAATATTTTTTCATTAAAAAAGATATATGACATTCATAAATTTATATAAGTAACACTCATGTTTAGGCATACATCTGGATTCAGAAAATATGGGCCAGATATGGATATATCCAATAATTACGTTTTATTAAATCGTTTTCTTTCACCATGTTGAATTGTTTATTTTATTATTCATTTTGATTATTTTATAATAAAAAATCATCCTTGAACGTATGTGGAGGCACAACTACTTATTCTATTGCAATGTGTGATATGTCATTAGAACGATAATTCCATTATATGTTATATTGTATATCGCAAATGTATATTGGTTAATCAGAACACCAGTGACAGCCGTTTGCGTAACCTTACCCCCTAATTTTAGACAGGCTCAGGGGAACCCCCATGTAAGCGGTCAAAATAAAAAGTTAGTCCCTATTTTTTTGCTGTTAACATCTCATTTCATATGGAAAGTGGTTAAATTTTACTCACTTTGGAACTGAGGGTTGCGACGTTTGGATCTGCCTCCAGCAAATCTTGATCATGCAATGATCAGGTGTTATGATGGGGGGGGGGGGGGTGATGCACGTAGGGTGGTTGTAGCACATGGCATATAGCTATGTTTTAAAAAAGAAGTTTAAATGATGCAATATTGATATATTGCTCTACAAATCAAGCGCTAATCATATGATCTTGACTCAAGGGGTGTCCCTGAACCAAATGACAACGATCGTGGGGGCTTTCTTACAGAATAAAACATGTGCTCCTAAAATATTTGTAAAAAATGTAAAATTTTGACATTTCCTTGATCATTTCCTGGCAGCCATCTTGGATTCAGTCGTATATCACATCCCATCATTTGTAAATACATGAACGAACATTAAAATGTAAAATTGCATTTTGCAACATATTTACAATATCTATAACATCTATATCTCCTCAAGGGGGGATGCTACAGCAAAATTATGTTATTTTTTACTACTTTATATCCATAGATATATGACCTGATGGATAGAAAAAAAATCCACCAATATATCATTTAAGTGGCCTAACATTGTGATGGAGCGAGTACGACGTGAAAATCACATTTTTGCGAATATTTTATCTAAAAATGGGGTAGGTGTACAAAATTGTCAAATTCTCGGTTCGTCCCCACTTCCGGTAAGTTGTCGCAAATGGTCGCAAACGGTCGCAAATAGTAGCAGACAGACAGATATTTTATCGACAGAAATAAAAGTCATTACAGACCTATTTGTCATAGTAATAAGAGAGATATATGTACATGTATATACAAGAATGTTAGTTTGTGAAAATCATATATGACAATATACATGGTATGATAAACAACTAAAATCATGTTAGGTGGCAAAGGTTAGGTGTTAGTAGCAAATGGTCGTAAACGGTCGTAAGCGGTCGCAAATTATCGCAAATAATCACAAAACCGTCGCAAGTGATCGAAAATGATCGAAAATGGTCACAAAACGTCGCAAACGTTAGCAAGCGGTCGCAAATGGTCGCAAATTGTCGCAAAAGGTCGCAAACAATCACCAACGGTCGCAATTGATCGCAAGTGTTCGAAAATAGTCGAAAATGGTCGGAAAACGTCACAAACGGTCGGAAGCGGTTGCAAACGGTCGCGAAATGGTCGCAAACTGTCGCAAACGCAAATATATATTTATTTTTAGAGTATGACAAAATCAATGATAAAATTATTTGGTACATCTACAAAAACATACATCCTTAAATAAATGTAGCCTACTAGTATTACAATGAGTCTAATATTCATCGGCTGACGTCAGCTTATAAGGCCGTCGCACAGCCGAAACACGCTACCTGGAAAATGAAATGAAATGGATCGGGCTTTAGGCCACCTTTGTGCACATATAGGCTAAACTGGGCCAGGAGAACCTCCTGAGGATGGTGAGATGATTGAGATGACACTGTCCTCCAGACACAGGATTCGAAATTTGAGCCCTGGTGGTCTGAGGCCGAGCACGCTACCTCTCGGTCACGGAGGCTCCCCACAATACTGACTTTCACACGTGGATGGGGAAGAAACATTTTTTGTTTCTTTCAAACCGCCGAGACTGGGAACCGAACCCCGAACTCTGGCGTGACAGGCAGCGGTGCTAACCACTACCCTAGGGCCCCCGCCCACGCTACCTGGATGGGTATTCAATGTAGTTGCATAGTTTGGACAGGGCAGGTCTTCACTTGTCAACACATGAGTATCGACATGAACCCACCGTCAACCTCTCTGTCAAGTTTTAGGAAGTATAGGAAAAGCTTTCTGTCCTGAACAACAATTTAGGTTACGGTAAATGTGATGATATGCATCTTAAATACTAGTCTCATTCAGTTAACGAACATAGCGAAAAGCTTTCTCGCAGAATATGTTAATCAAACATGGTGATAATGATAATTAAAATATAACGCGCACTTTTTACATCCACAAGTGCTTGTCCAAGTGCAAACATTATACCATAGGCGAATAGTATTTGGTTTTAAAAGGAAAAAAATAAGCCCAATCTGAATTTTTCATGAAACCTTCGAAAAACCATTACAAATAACATACTAAAACTCTCAGTCATTCCAGCTGGAGCCTTTTCCATTATTCAAGATGGCGTCCAAGATGGCCGCCAAAATGTTAATACACCCAAAATATTATGACAAAAGGTTTCTCAACGTTTTATCTTACTGTAGATATAGCGAATGAAAATCTATCAAAATCTGACCCCTAAAAATAATAGAAAACAAGATGGCCGCAATTGTTTGTAAAAATCTGTAAAACCATCCTAATTTGCCCAAAATTGTTTATAATCCATGTTTTTAAGAGTTGGGAAGCTCATAGGTTCAAATAAAATTAAAGCAGTGTAAAAAGTTCAAGTTGCCGGTGGGGCTAAAGGGCAAAATCCGAGGTCAATGGTAAAATAATCAAATTTAAATCTAAAATAATAATCAAAAATAATAATTCTACCAAATAAAGCTGAGAACATGTGTAATACCTCGTTTTCACGGAGTTTTGATTTGTAAATCCTTTTATGGTATTATGTATGTGATTCAAGGTTTCAAGGGCAAATGGTTAATTTGTCAAATTCCTGACAATGATATTTGTAACAAATACAAAAATCAACAATCATCATGATCTGATAATTATGCTATTCTTCTTTTTGAGACAGTTTTAACTGTAGAATCCATTTATGGTATTATTTTGTTATTCAAGGACTTCTTCAAGATTAAAAATTAAATTTCAAGGTAAAAATGTGAAAAAAACAAATATTATTTTTTTAAGATTAAAGGTCTTCAATGTCAAAAACATCAATTGTAAGGTCAAGTAAGGACAAGTGTAATACCTATTTTTCGTGGAAAAAGAGGTAACAGACCTAACGTATCCTACTGGAAGATTCATTTCTGGTATTATTTTATGCTCCAGTTACACAAGGCTTTTACGGGTAAAAGAGAGATACGGTCGGCATTTACGGTCCGTCCGCCAAAGAACCGAATCGAGCCTTATTGGACCTCGCGCACCGCCAGCCGAGCGGCCGTGACCGCGGGTGTTTTTTAAATTTGTTAATTAATCGTTTGTTCAATAATGTCCAATACGGTCATTTACGGTATGAGTAGCGGTCATATACGGATGCACAAGATGTGTTTTACGGAGATTTCTTGTTAAGTACGGAATGTTTATTTCGTGGTAGATTCGGTTTGATACGGTCCAGGTATGGGATCCATATTTGATCCAATACGGTCCATACTCGTTTATTACAGTGTAATACGGCCAGGAGTAATAGAGTTATTTAATGATATTTAATTTATTTCTTAGGCTTTATATACACCAATATATACAATAATCGTACAAATATGCAATTGTAGGTGAAATTGTGTACATCAGGATGTCGAATACAGGTGACTAGCACCCTCACTAAGTTCGACATCCAGAATAAAATTTATATACATGGTACTTACATTTAAAATTACACTCAAAAGTAAATTAAATAAAAATATATTATACATTATTTTTGTTTCCCGCGCTAAAAGCAGAGATAAAACAACTACCTATTAGTATGAAAGTAGCAACAAAAACCCTCTGGAAAGCGTAGAAACTTATAAAACAACTACAAGCGGAGCAATTTTTAAAAGCATGCAACTTTATAATAAAATCATTATTTTAGTTTTATAAAGTCTGCATTTCAACGTTGTAGATATTTGCTTGACTGCGGAGCAAATAGAAGGGGACCAGGGTGCCCTGAGCCACCACACAAGTTTAGTTCATTATGCACTCGGGCCAAATACCATATAATATTATGATAATACAATAAAACTATACTTTATTAAGAGTATTTATAAAGACAATAGTACAACTATGTGGTATTAAATAGAGGCCTCGACACGTACATAACGTTAGTACCTTCAGAATAAAAATACTTTGATTAGTCTAAATTGAATCTGCTGGCGTCAGCTCGCATAACCATCGCTCAACCGAAAAAAGCCATCTATGCTTTACTATTCTGAGTTGGACTGGTGGCTCTCGCCTGCCAAACACATGAGTATCGACACAGGAGAAGCTTCCGCCATACTTAGGAAGCATAGCGAAAAGCTTTCTCCCGTCAACTCAGCAATATAGGTTGCAGTAGTACCAATGATAAGCAATGCATATTGAATATTGGTATTATTGGGATTATGATAATACAAATATCACGCACACGCCTGATATCCACAAGTTCTTGTCCAAGAGCAAACATTATCACAGTTAAAAGTATTTTATAACCTTAAATAATAAAACGTTTACGTACAAAGCCGTCCAATGATTGTTCCGTTGCTAATCTATTCCAAATACTGACCACTCGGTTTGAATAAAAAAATTTAAACGTCTTAGTTCTGACTTGCCTCGGATAAATGAGTGATCGGTTTTGACTTGACCGAAGTCTACTGTCAGGTTTGTAGTCACTCAATAGAGATGCGACAATATCAGAAAAATCTGACACAAATAGAGATTTAAGAAGCAGTTTGGTGTCTATCATCTCCCTGCGGGAAGACAATGGTGGGATATTTAAATATTCAAAGCGCTCCTTGTCCTTGTAATTAATTGTTGGATAATGAAGTGCATATGTAGTGCAATTTCGTTGAATTCGTTCACTTGACTCTATTTGAATTTTGGTAAAGGGTGACCTTACTGGGGCAGAATATTTTATAATAGGTTGTATTATAGTATGCCCAAGTTGAATTTTCAGGAAACCTTCCAAATACCATTAGAAATAACATACTAAAACTCCCCGTGATTCCCGCTGGACCTTTTCCAATATTCAAGATGGCGTCCAAGATGGCCGTCAAAATGTTAACACAGCTATATAGACTGGTCGATATACCAGCCCCCCCCCCCCCCCAAAAAAAAAAAATATGACAAAAGGTTTTATAACGGTTTTCTATTCTACTAGATATATAATGAATGACAGTCAATCAAAATCTGAACCCAAAAAATAGATGAAAAATCCAAGATGGCCGCCAGCGGCCGTGAAAATCGGTAAAACCGCCCTAAATTGGGAGGTATGGCAAGATCATGGCCAAGGTAAAATATGAGTTTTCAACAAATGAAGGTAGGAACAAGTGTAATACCTCTTATTTTTATGATTCAAGGTCATCTTCAATGTCAAAGGGTCAATCTAAAGGTCAAATAATCAAAAATATGATTTTCACCAAATCATGTTAAGAAATTGTGTAATACCTCATTTTCATGGAATTGTGACTGGTAAATCCTCGTTTTGAGGTGATTTCACTGGATAATCCACTTATGTTATTATTTTGGTGATACAAGGACTTCTTCGAAATCAAAAAGTAAATTCCAAGGTCAAAATGTATAAAAAAAAATTGAAGATCAAAGGTCTTTAATGTCAAAACGTCAATTTTAAGGTCAAGTAAAAGCACGCGTAATACCTATTTTTCGTGTAAAAAGAGGTAACCGACCTAATCTAACTTACTGGAAGATCCATTTCTAGTAATATTTTAGTGATCGATTCAACTTCATCTTTAAAGTTAAAATGTCAATTTTAAGGTCACATGAGCGAAAAGATGAATCTAACAAATTAAAATAACACAATGTAATACCTTATTTCAATTTAATTTTGAGTAGAAAATTCTTTTATTGTAGCAGTTTTATCCCAAATTTCATTCCATAATACATTTTACACAAATAAAATAGAAACAAGTGTAATCCATATCTTTGATGAGGGTTTAACTGCATTTCTTGTAGTACAATTTTGATAGGTAAATGTCATATTTCGAATCCTGTGTCTGCAGGGCAGTGTCATCTCAATCATCTCGACAGGAGGTTCTCCTGGCCCAGTTTAGCCTGTATGTGCACAAAGGTGGCCTAAAACCCCATTTATTTCATTTGCTTTTTCATAATTATGGGCATAAGGTCATTTAGCTATTTTTGACTGAATAAAGTGTTCTTCAACGCCTCCCCACCGTTTTTTATCGTTTTTCCGTTACTCTTTAACGCAATCAGATGCTCTCTAACTCTTGCCAATCGCCCATCAACACATTCCAATCGCCATTTAATTCCTATCCGCCACCCTTTAACACTTATCATCCCTTTTGTTTCCCCTCCATCGCATTTTAGGCAATATCATTACCATTATTACACCTTTCTGTCGCCTATTAATGCCTCGTTGTTGCGCTTTAGCACTGTCTCGTCGTTCCTTAATGCCTCCCCATTGTCCTTTAACTTCTCCCTGTTTCCCTTTATTGCTTACCGATCACCATTTAATGCCTCTGTGATGCCCTTTGACGATTTTTCGTTGCCCTTTAATGCCTTCTCGTTGCCTTTTAACACATCCCGTCACACTTGAACGCATCTTACTATCCCTTTTATGCCTCCCCATTGCCTTTCAACGCTTCTTCTGCGCCCCTTAACGGCTTCTCGCCGTCCTTAAACGCCTACCCATCGCACTTTAACGCTTCCCCATTGCTCTTTAACGCTTTCCCATTGCCATTTAACGTTTCCTCGTCGCCCTGTACTGCCTTCCATACCACCTTTTAACACACCCAGTCGCACCTTGATGCCTCATTGTCGTCCTTCAACGTCTTTGAATTGCCCTTCAATGCCCTTCGTCGCCTTTTAGCGCCTCTCTATTGCCTCCTGCCCCTTTACTTGTAATGCTTTGTAATTCCTTGTAATTCCTTGTTCAAAACAACATTTTCACAATGATCTTATCACCTTGAGCATGCTTAATCAATAAAAACCTTGAAGAATTACATTATGCAGTCAAAACCACACCTATACGAGCTATTATGCGTCTAATTTATTGCATATATGTTTTTCACCTTTCCCGGAAAGTGAGCGGGATGGGTGGTACACCAGGAGCATAGTATATAAGGTTCCTTTTTATGTCAGGGGAAGGGGGTGAAAAATCATAAACACATGATTTTTAGCTTGTTAGAAGAACTGAACAAATTGAATGATGTAAACACAATGTACATGTATTCCTTGAATTTCACTGCTTTTTTATGGTATAATTCCCAGTTAATTATTGTTTTACGTCACGTTTTGGCACTAATGGTAATTTATGTGACGCTGTAATGCGATAGAAAACAGTACAGACAATTGATGAGATGAATGATGTACAGATTATGATGTGAGTTCGGGGTCATAGGGCACGGTCGGTTGTTGAGATCGTTTTCCTTCACTCGCCCGATAACATAGGGGTTCTGGGCATGCCTAGGGGATTTACCCAGGCATGTCCATACATCCAGAGACTCTGGTCGGATAGTCTCCAGAGTGACAATAGCTGAAGGTAACTATATTGCCGGTTGTTTAAGGTCACCACGGCCAACATCAGTGCCTGCACTGACATTGCTACCTAAACAGTAGGTATACACTAATTAGTCATAGCAATTTCCTTCTTCTAGTCATTGGCGGCCATCTTGGATTTCACTTTTCTGGTAGTCAGATTTTAAAAGACTTTCTCCTGCCTTTAAATACATCTCATTGGTGACAAATACTCTGGAAAATATCTTTGGTATAATTTTGCAGGGTGTTCGAGTGGATGTTTGCATAAATCGACGACCTAGTATCTCCGCTTGTAATCAACATAATTTCATGATGTTTATATCAAAATGTTCTTTTTTTACAAAAGGATTACAATGAGACAGGCTTTTCACATATATCATTTATTTTCAATTTCTGATATGTTAATGATTGAAATAGTATTTAAAATGTAATACGTATCAAAATCTTGCTATTTTGCTTATTAATATACCTTAAATTGCAAATAAATTATAGGCGTGACTATTCAGTGACTCAGAACCTGTTTCAATGGAATCCTTATGGCAATAAATGCACATGTAGACATTTAAATCATGAAGTTATGTTAATTACAAGCCGAGATATAGCGGTTTCAACATTTTGGCGGCCATCTTGGACGCCATCTTGAATAATGGAAAAGGCTCCAGCGAGAGTTTTAGTATGTTGTTTCTAATGGTATTTGGAAGGTATCCTGAAAAATTCAGCTTGGGCATATTTCCCCCCCCCCCCTTCAGCCTGTTAACAGGTCTAATACTATTTGCCTATTAGGGCTTTGTAGAGATTGATGGATACAGAGGCTGGAGCTATATAACCTAGTGAGCGTCTAATCATACCATTGCCTTTGTTACATTTGTTGATAACATTAGAGATATGGTTGTTAAAAGCAAGACTCTTATCAACTGTGACCCCCAGGTCGTTATAACATGATACATTTTCTAATATGGTTCCATTTAGATGGTAGTTAAATAAAATAGGTTTTATGTTTCTTGTGAATAAAACTACCTTGCATTTAATTACATTAAAATTTAATTTATAGACCTGACTTCATTCATAAATATTATGTAAATTGTGCTGCAGTCGCTCACAATCGTCTACATTATTAATTTTCCGGAAGCATTTCGCATCATCGGCGGATAAGAACAGTATTGAATGTTAAGCGCAGTCTGGCATGTCATTTAAAAAAAGTAGAAATAATAATGTATGGATCCTTGGGGCACACCAGATGTAACTGGCACAAACTGAGGTGAGACACCATTCGGTACCACTCGCTGAGACCTGTCTTTCAAATAATCGCTAATCCACAGAAGTAATTTACCTGAAAAATCAAGGTTGTGTAATTTGTGAATCAACATATTGTGATCCACTGAATCAATGCTTTCGAAAAATCTAAAAATATCAGATCAGTTTGTTTACCTTCATCAAGGTTTTTTACCGATTGTGTAGTACAAGATTTCCCCTTCAATAATCCATGTTGATTTGTATTAATGATTATTAATAATTGTTTAAAAAATTTAAATACATTATTGTAAATATATCTCTCCATAACTTTAGATACTATGCATGGAAGTGAAATTGGTCTGTAGTTTGAGATCTGTGATTTGTCACTTTTTTTGTGAACTGGTACTAAATTTCCTTGTTTGTACTGAACTCGTATGTGACCGGAGGCAAAACTCATTTCAAAAAGTAATGTTAAAGATGGAGCTACAGCGGTTGCACATTTCTAAAAAATATGTGATGAGAGATTATCTGGGTCAGATGCTTTATTGACATCTAACCCAGATAATATTTTTTGAATCTGTAAATGATCGAATTCAATAGATGATAAATGCATGTTTTTGTTTCTCGTGTTTTCAACGTTGAGGTGGGTAGGAGAAATATCCTTACTTAAAACAGATTAAAAATATTTGTTAAATAAATCAGCTTTAGCAGATGTATCACTGTATTCTGAAATACCATCAATAAGAATATCTGGTAAAGTTTTTGATTTTGACCTCTCTTTAAAAAAAGACCAGAATCGTTTTGGATTTTTCTTAACTTTGTCACTCAAATCTTCTACAAAGGCTTGATAATTATGTTTCATTCTCTTCTTCAGTTTTTTCGCAACTTTGTATAATTGGTCCAATCATTATATTTGGCAGAGCGCTTAGCCCGACGCCATGCTGTCATTTTGATGTGGCTAAGGTGGCGCACTTCGCTGTCAACCCATGCATGAGAACGATTTGCCTTCACCTTGACACAGACATAAACTGTTCTTATGCGCCCAGCGATTCACCCCAAGCCTCGTTCACATCGGTAGCATTGTCTATCATTGCAGAAAGATCAACACTGACAATTTTGCTTCTCAACACGTTCCACTGGTCATGTATATAGTTATAGACAAGCCGCTCTTTTATTTTATTCCGTGGCTTTGACATTAAAAGTGAGAAGTTTAGAACAGCGTGGTGATATCATTTTCGTAATATTTGTAAAAACAAGATCTAAAATATTACCTGCTGAATTTGAGATTACATCAATAATTTGTGTGTGACCAAATTCTAACATTGTATTTTTAAGCAAGTTACCACCACCTGCGCCTAAGGTTGACATATTATAATTATCTGTCCAATCAATAGATGGAACATTAAAATCTCCTATAACACACACGTTATCATACTCGTTATGGACGGCTTCTAAGGTATTATTTATAGCAGTACAGAAAAGTTCGCTATTAAAAGACGGCGGCCTGTAACATAGTACAATCGCTATTTTTTAACATTGCTGACTTGCATGTCACACACCATTATCTCACAATCTGGCTCTAAGACGCGAGACAATTTCTTTTTTAAATATCATTAGAATACCACCACCTCTTTTATGTTGAACAGTATGTTCTCTATCTTTAATCAAGCCATTCGAAAAGCAAAATGTGACTACGACATAACCCCACTTGAAAAAACAGATGTAAAAGTTGCTTTCAGCACAGTGAATAGACTTTTGGCCTCTCCGTCACCACAACTACCAGATCAGCTAGGTGATGGGGAGTCACTTTGTGAAAAATTCGCATCTTTTTTTACTGACAAAATCGACCGTATTCGTGCGGCTGTGGACAATGTACCTGTTACCAACTTTGACCTGAACCACAACACGGATCTTGAACAATCTAAAACAACCACACTTGACTACTTAAAAGAAACGAGTGAAACAGAAGTTGGAAAAATAATCAAATCTAGCAAATCGACAACATGCTCTTTGGACCCCCTACCAACTGAAATTATAAAGAAAACATCATCAGCACATATTCCAGCACTCACGAGGCTCATCAATACATCATTTGAAAGTGGCATCGTACTTGTGCCGCTGAAGAAAGCTCTGGTCACTCCGATTCTGAAAAAGCATGGTCTGGACGTTAACATCCTTGCCAACTACAGGCCTGTATCCAACCTCCCATTTACTGCAAAGGTGATGGAGAAGATAGCTGTGCAAAGACTATCGGAGTATTTGACATCGAATGGACTCCATGAAGAACTGCAATCAGCATACGAACCATTGCACAGTACAGAAACAGAGTTGATGCGTGTTAAGCACAATATTGCAAATGCAGGCAGCACTATTAGTTTTACTAGATATGTCCGCTGTATTTGACACCATCTATGCAAACTTTCTAAAAAACACACTACATCGTCTACGAGTAAAGGGCACCCCATTGAAGTGGTTCCGCTCCTACCTAAGTGACAGATGTTTCGCTGTGAAAGTAGGAAACGGTCAATCAGCCGATCACAAACTGAATTACGGCGTTCCGCAGGGGTCTGTACTTGGGCCTTTTCTATTCACGGTCTATTCTGCGGCTACAGAGGCGATTCTGAAGAAACATGGCATCAATTACCATAAGTATTCTGACGATATACAAATCGACCTTTTCTACAGACCACACGTACCGGATGATCTAGTATGTGCTATCTACCGAATACAAGCATGCTTTACAGAACTAAAACAACTTCTCACTACTCTCAAGCTGAAATTAAATGACTGTAAGACAGAATTCCTGGTACTCATGAGTCCCCATCAGCTCAGAAAGTATGGCTTACCCGACCTTCAGCTCGGTACAGTACTCATTAAGCCTGCTGTTTCAGTTCGAAATCTTGGAGCTCATTTCGATCAAATGATTACAATGGTTAGACTACTGTAACGGACTCTTAGGCGGTCTGGCTGCAAAAGATGTGGTCCGTCTTCAGCGGCTCTAGAACCGTTCAGCAAGGCTCATAACACGCTCGAAGACTGCAATGCATATAACACCTATCCGCAAAGACTTACACTGGCTGCCCATTCAAGAGAGAATAAATTATAAGATCATTGTGACAGTATACAAATGTATCCATAGACTAGCTCCAAACTATCTATCATCTATCCTGACTACCAGAACACGAGACAATCGACTTCGTCAAAAACAGGTGTGCCATGAACTTAACACTCATTCCTGTGCCAAAGTTGTTGATAACAGGCGTTTTGTACACGTGCCCCAGAACTTTGGAACAAATTGTCACTGAACATTAAGACAATTCCCACACTGCAATCTTTTAAACAGTCATTGAAAACACACCTATTCCAATCTGCATATAGATTACTCTGATGGTCCATATACTGAAACTTTTAGCACGCATGACTTTCTATTCTGTAAGCGCTGTGATCGGCTATGCAGCTGGATACAAGCGTCTAAAGAAATACAATAATAATAATAATAATAATATCTTTATGATAAACGATGTAATGCTCCGGGAACAGTTCATTGTCCAATATGTTGGAATTTAGCAAGGTCTCTGTTATTCCATAAATATCGCTCTGACTAAGTTTTATTAAAGCACTGAAATCCCTTACTTTATTAACATTAGTCGTGACTGACTTTAAGCTGAAAGCAATTAAATACATAATGTTAGTTTGATTGTTTTGTTTACTCTTGGACGGATCAGTCAGGCGTGTCGTGTTTTGCTCATTATTTCCTACACATGGTGTTCTTGTGGCTGGGGCGTCCGCAGTTCCAACACGACTGTGGTGACGACAATCAGAAGTGCTGTGACTCTCGCCACACTTGTAGCATTGACGACTAGTCTTGGTATGGTTCATGTCATGTCTCTCCTGATGCTGTGATTGGGACCTAAGGTGTTGAAAAAATGTTAGTGATCACATCACAGAATCATATTAGGTCATTTACGATGTTTATTTTGGTAAAACAGATTTTTATCTACAACGAGCTTGGAATTCCCGCAGCAATGACAAGCTTGTGGTAGATGACAATTTCAAAATAACTTCACTATGTTGTTGTGAAATTAAATGAAATGAATGGGGTTTTAGGCCACCTTTGTGCACATAGAGGCTAAACTGGACCAATATAACCTCCTGATGATGGTGAGATGAATGACATGACACTGCCCTCCAGACACAGGAGGTCTGAGGCCGAGCAAACTACTTCTCGGTCAAGGAGGCTCCCCACAATATTGAATTTTTACCAGTGAGCGGGGAAGAAAAATTGTGTTTCTATGAAACTTCAAGGCCAGAGTGGGGTTCGAACCCGCGATCTCAAGCAGGCAGCTTTAACCACTGCACAAGGGCCCCCACCCTTATGTTGTTTTGAAGCCTAATGTGTAATCAAAGACAGGTTCGACTATCCGTTTATTTAACACTTGGGTGTTGATTTTCAGTAAAAAAACTACACGTTAACGCATCTGATGTTAGTTGGCAGATTCTATGTTAAAAATTTAATATGGAAAAAGTCATACAACTCACGTTACAGGCAGCTGAATGCAGTTTTGTCTAAAATTAGACAGCATAGTGTTAAATAAACGAATATTCGCACCTTTCTTTCAGATGCCAAATCAAAGAAGAAAAGACTATATTACTCCGCATATGACATTCCATTTACTAGTATTATGGACCGCTGCTCGAACCGCCGATTTTCGCGCGGGTCAAACCAATGGTTATGCCAATGGTAAGATTTGTAAGAGATCACAACGTTCCTTATAACTAATGTCTCTAATACTATGAGGACCGGATAACATAATACATGTATGATATTATGCGGTCTTCATCCATGCTGTTATGGTGAGATCATGACCACATATTATAACGTCGGTTACAGGGTGTGATCAAGTTATATCTTTTGATTTTGACTGCAAACACCATTAACATACACCTGTACATGCGCGTCTGTAATTATATTATTATTACTTTTTGCTCAGATAAGAAGGCTAGACAGGACTGGGTACTGACGGGGTAGGATTATAGATTTATCTTGGGTATATCTATGTCACTGAACAGACCGCGATCTCACACACCATAGGGCTCTAATATTTTCTCACAGTATCATTTTACTGCGGATGAAATGAGACCTGTCCCGAGTTTACTTCCGTGCAAAGGAAAACAGCAGTAACTGCTTACCTTACAAGTAAGCAGGTCCCATTTACCTTTACACGACGAGATTCACTTTCTAGCCTTGCGTATGAAATACGGTAAATCGGCACAACACACCGATCGAACGGGGGACGTGGACTCAATGTTGGTTTAATGTATCTCACCGTCTACGACGCTGGCCCAACATCAATCCAACATTGAGCTTACGTCTCATGTCTCCCTCGACTTCAGACTGAAAATAAAGGCAGTGCGCCATGTTGTGACGTCACAGTTGGCCGCGTTTGACTGCCGTATCAGATTGCCGCAAATTTACAGTGTTCGCGGTCAGTGCACCGGATGCGATATCACTCACACAGATCACGACTTAACTAGGACGGATTTACAAAGAGACCAATTTTACATTTTAGAGTTCAGAAACCATGACTTTTGTGTTTGTGTACGTTTATTTTTAGACTATTACAAATAAAATTTAAATATTGACAATTGAGCACCTCTACATTGTTTTTTCTCAGCTATGGGGTGGGGATTTCATCTATGTATTTGCGTATAAATAAAGCTATTTGATCGATATTTTTTCCCCATATATATCACAAGATCCCACAAAATTCTCTATGTATGTAATATAATAAAATAATGCCGTCCTGCAGCCATGCACTAGGAAGCCTAAACTGAAATTGCATGTCAAATGGTTTAACTTTTGGAATGCATGAGCAAACTCTGCAATTTGATTAGAGCTGTTGAGAAAATGAGAGATAGTAGTTTGTCCTAACGCTTCTGAATATCAAAATATAAAAACAAAATTAGCCTAAGACCGCTGTTTTAGTTGAAAAATATATAGACCAGCTTCCTAATTATTAGTGTTATTAGTATAATGATGAAAATAAGGAAGTAAAGCACAAACGATACTACACCATCTTACTGTAATCCAAATCACTTACGATCTTCTGGCTCAAAATCCTCTCTGCCACAACACGTGAGACATAATATTAACCAAAATGTCGTAAGCTACACAATTTTCGGGAATTTGACATCAATATTATATAGAATAATGCATGTGGTCCATGTCTCGAAGTTTAAATATTTGGAAATTATGCTAAGATATGTATTATTATTCATTGGACATGCTTCAGAACGTGTTTTGTTTATTCCTACTAACGATCATTTTTAATATCACCATTTTTATATGCGCAAATATGTCGTAAGCAATCACTAGGCCGTTTTTTTGTCATATAAAATATGGCACAACTACTTTTTTCTTTATAAATACTTTTCTTTAATAAAAAACATATTTCGATGTATATGTTAAGCGTTCCGTAGCAAATTCGTGGTGCTACAAAAAACGTTTTCCTTCAAATCCACCAAAAACATTTGTAACGACTCTCAAACAAGCGTCGACATTATCATGTCCCTAAAATGACACCCGTCTCGATGGTGCATTACTTTACTGTTCAGTTGTGAATGAACATGCTGAAAGTAGGTCAATTATAGCGATAGTTGTAACAAAAAAATAAAAAATAAAAAATTGCCATGGCAAGATAGTATTTTTTCACTTGCGTAGTTGCTACGAGTTATCCGCTTTAAGCTCGGACTGCGACTCTATATGTAATGTAATGTAATGTAATGTAATGTAATGTAATGTAATGTAATGTAATGTCATGTCATGTCATGTCATGTCATGTCATTTCATGTCATGTCATCATCATAGCTCTCAAAAGCATCTCTGAAGCTCATTAACCCCGATATGACGACAATCGCAGTTTTTCAGCGTTGTATTACCGATTGCTTTATCAAATTTTAAAAATGAAATTTGTCTAAAATCTGTTACGATGAGATAAGGATTTCTCAAATCCAAGTAATTTTCAGTCACTTGAAATTGTGGATCGCTTTAGCGAGACACATTCACACAGAACACCTACAATGGTGATGCATCTTGCCTTTTTCTTCTTGATTCAAATAAATTGTATTCCAATTAAGCCATTACGTGGTGTATTTCGAGGCTAGCTTTGTGTATAATGCTTATTACATACATATTAAATCTTGCGAATATTTCTAAAATTATAATGGGGCTTCCTCTCTATATCCATTAGTTTTAGCTAATTGATGTCATTTTATATTTTGATAAGTGTGGAATGTTTTCTTTTCTGAGCCATATCGCACGTACTGCGCTGTTGCGTCTGGAAAAAAATGTGGTGAATAAATTTGTCAGGGATGAAAATACAAAATTTAATATGCTGTAATTACGTGCATTATGTAAAATAGAGCATGCGCCCTATACAGGTTTGCACACACACAATATTCTTGGACTGTCTGTTTTCCATGACACTCTCGAATAAAAACTGTCTACACAATGTAACCATATCACAGAGAATCTCTAATTTAACTCCAATGTATAGTAGCGCATGCAATTCTTGTGACACTAATGGAATATTAAGTGTGTATTATTTTTAATTAAATTTATATAATTTCCCAGATGAGCGCGGTGATGTGGGTGAATGCATGGCAGACAACGCCGATTGTAATCTATAGATCTGGTGGTCACGGCGAACTAAACAATGTCGAAGGTTATACAATATCCCCCGATCACAAAATAGCACTATCCCCACATATTTATCAGGTTGATCTCTCACCTTCCCCCCCCCCCCCCCCCCACACACACACACACATTTGTCCACCCATGCAGGTGTACATTGTGGCCACGACCTGACGCTCAGAAATTAAGACATACACTGTTACAAGAACAAGAAAAATAATTGCCAAATATCAAAGTCGTGGTTGGCGACAACGTTTAATTGAATGCAAATTATTATTACATCAGGTGCATTATCAGATGTCTGTATAAAATAAATCACTCTATAACATGGTACGCGCTGCGGAAATATACAATTTTGATTTGTGCTAATGAAGTGATATATATGCCTGCTGTTGCGCAAAGCCTAAAGGCAGTAACTGCTTACTTTTAAAGTAAGCAGTTACTGCTTTTGTAGAGCTGCATGCAGATGATCGGAGTTGCAGAGCAATTGGCTGTACTCTACAAGTGCGGTAATGTATGGTAATCTTTTCCTGTATTTTGAGGCAGTTAAATTATGAGTGTAATATACAGAAAAAGTGGCTCCAATATGTCAATGAAAATAATTGTATAGATATTTATTTAATCTGATTAAACATCTTTAAATCTGGGAATTGGTCTCACTGAAGTTCTCACCAGCTCAATACTTGTTAAAATCGGTAATCTAGAAACTAAAATAAAGACAGACGCAGAATAATGGCTAACATTCAACAGACAGACACGGGGTAATGGCTTACATTCAACAGACAGACACAGGATAATGGCAAACATTCAACAGGCTAACATGGGATAATGGCTAACATTCAATAGGCAGACACGGGATAATGACTAAAATTCAACACAAACAACCACGGGATAATGGCTTACATTCCACAGACAGACGCGGGATAATAGCTTACATTCAACAGGCATATATGGGATAATGGCTAACATTCAACAGACAGACACGGGATAATGGCTTACATTCAACAGACAGACACGGGATAATAGCTAACATTCAACAGGCAGACACGGGATAATGCCTTAAATTCAACACAAACAAGCACGGGATAATGGCTTACATTCAACAGACAGACACGGGATAATGGCTAACATTCAACAGACCGACACGGGATAATGGCAAACATTCAACAGACAGACACGGGATAATGGCTAACATTCGACAGGCAGACACGGGATAATGGCTAAAATTCAACACAAACAGGCACGAGATAATGGCTTACATTCAACAGACAGACACGGTATAATGGCTAACATTCGACAGACAGACACTGGATAATGGCTTACATTCAACAGACATACACGGTATAATCGCTACTATTCAACAGACAGACACGAGAATATGGCTAACATTCAACAGACAGACACGGGATAATGACTAACATTTGACGGACAGACACGGGATAATGGCTAAAATTAAACAAAAACAGGCACGGGATAATGGCTTACATTCAACAGACATACATGGTATAATGGCTAACATTCAACAGACGGACACGGGTAATGGTAAAAATCAAACAAAAAAACACATGATAAGGGTTAACATTCAATAGACAGACACGGGATAATGGCTAACATTCGACAGACAGACACGAGATAATAGCTAACATTCGACAGACAGACACGGGATAATGGCTTACATTCAACAGGCCTAAACGGGATAATAGCTAACATTCAACAGACGGACACGGGTAATGGTAAAAATTCAACAAACAGACACAGGATAATGGTTAACATTCAATAGACAGACACGGTATAATGGCTAAAATTTAACACAAACAGGCACGGGATAATGGCTGACATTCAACAGACAGACACGGGATAATGGCTAACATTCAACAGACAGTCACGGGCTAATGGCAAACATTTAACAGACAGTCACGGGATAATGGCTTACATTGAACAGACAGATACGGGATAATCGCTAACATTCAACAGACAGACACGGGATAATGGCAAATATTTAACAGACAGACACGAGATAATGTCTAACATTCGACAGGCAGACACGGGATAATGGCTAAAATTCAACAGACAGACACAGGATAATGTCTAACATTCGAATGGCATATACGAGATAATGGCTAACATTCAACAGACAGTCACGTGATAATAGCTTACATTCAGCAGACAGACACGGGATAATGGCTAACATTCGACAGTCATATACGGGATAATGGCTACATTCAACACACAGACACGGGATATTGGCTGACATTCAACAGACAGACACGAGATAATGGCTAACATTCGACAGACAGACACGGGATAAAGGCTACATTCAACAGGCAATACTAGGTAATGGTTTACATTCAACAGACATATACGAGATAATGGCTAACAATCCTCAGACAGTCAGGGGATAATGGCTAAAATCCCACACAAACAGCCACGGGATAATGGCTTACATTCAACAGACAGACACGGGATAATGGCTTACATTCAACAGACAGACACGGGATAATGGCAAACATTCAACAGGCAGACACGGGATAACGGCTTACATTTAACAGACAGACACGGAATAATGACTTACATTCAACAGACAGACACGGGATAATGGCAAACATTCAACAGGCAAACACGGGATAATGGCTAACATTCAACAGACAGACACGGGATAATGGCTAACATTCAACAGACAGTCACGGGCTAATGGCAAACATTTAACAGACAGTCACGGGATAATGGCTCACATTGAACAGACAGATACGGGATAATCGCTAACATTCAACAGACAGACACGGGATAATGGCAAATATTTAACAGACAGACACGAGATAATGTCTAGCATTCGACAGGCAGACACGGGATAATGGCTAAAATTCAACAAACAGACACAGGATAATGTCTAACATTCGAATGGCATATACGAGATAATGGCTAACATTCAACAGACAGTCACGTGATAATAGCTTACATTCAGCAGACAGACACGGGATAATGGCTAACATTCGACAGTCATATACGGGATAATGGCTACATTCAACACACAGACACGGGATATTGGCTGACATTCAACAGACAGACACGAGATAATGGCTAACATTCGACAGACAGACACGGGATAAAGGCTACATTCAACAGGCAATACTAGGTAATGGTTTACATTCAACAGACATATACGAGATAATGGCTAACATTCCTCAGACAGTCAGGGGATAATGGCTAAAATCCCACACAAACAGCCACGGGATAATGGCTTACATTCAACAGACAGACACGGGATAATGGCTTACATTCAACAGACAGACACGGGATAATGGCAAACATTCAACAGGCAGACACGGGATAACGGCTTACATTTAACAGACAGACACGGAATAATGACTTACATTCAACAGACAGACACGGGATAATGGCAAACATTCAACAGGCAAACACGGGATAATGGCTAACATTCAACAGACAGACACGGAATAACGGCTAACATTCGACAGACAGACACGGGATAATGGCTTACATTCGACAGACAGACACGGGATAATGGCTAACATTCGACAGACAGACACGGGATAATGGCTAAAATTCAACAAAAACAGGCACGGGATAATGGCTTATATTCAACAGGCATACACGGTATAATGGCTAACATTCAACAGACAGACACGAGATAATGGTTTCCATTCAACAGACGTGTCTGGCTGTTGAATGTAAGCCATTATCCCGTGTCTGCCTGTTGAATGTTAGACATTATCCCGTGTCTGTCTTTTGAATGTGGGCCATTATCCTGTGTCTGTCTGTCGAATGTTAGCCGTTACCCGTATTTGCCTGACGAATGTTAGCCATTATCCCGTGTCTGGCTGTTGAATGTAAGCCATTATCCCGTGGCTGTCTGTTGAATGTTAGCCATTATCCCGTGTCTGTCCGTTAAATGTTGGCCATTATACCGTGTCTGTCTTTTGAATGTAAGCCATTATCCCGTGTCTGTCTGTCGAATGTTAGCCATTATCCCGTATATGCCTGACATATGTTAGCCATTATCCCGTGATTGGCTGTTGAATGTAAGCCATTATCCCGTGTCTGTCTGTTGTATGTTAACCATTATCCTGAGTCTGTTTGTTGAATTTTAGCCATTACCCGTGTCCGTCTGTTGAATGCTAGCCATTATCCCGTTTATGTTTGTTGAATGGAAGCCATTATCCCGTGTCTGTCTGTCGAATGTTAGCTATTATACAGTGTATGTCTGTTGAATGTAAACCATTATCTCGTGTCTGCCTGTTATCCCGTGGCTGTTTGTGTGGGATTTTAGCCATTATCCCGTGTCTGTCTGTGGAATGTTAGCCATTAACTCGTATATGTCTGTTGAATGTAAACCATTACCTAGTATATGCCTGTTGAATGTTTCCCATTATCCCGTGTCTGTCTGTTGAATGTAAGCCATTATCCCGTTTATGCCTGTTGAATGTAAGCCATTATCCCGTGCCTGTTTGTGTGTAATTTTTGCATTTATCCCGTTTCTGTCTGTTGAATGTTAACCATTATCCCGTGTCTGTCTGTCGAATGTTAGCCGTTAACCCGTATATGCCTGACGAATGTTAGCCATTATCCCGTGTCTGGCTGTTAGCCAACACTCGACGCACAGACAGACACGGGATAATGGGAAACATTCAACAGGCATATACTAATGAATTTTAGCCATTACCCGTGTCCGTCTGCTGAATGTTAGCAACTATCCCGTT
>OZ024905.1:84200818-84290818 GCA_964017125.1 Flabesymbios commensalis
TGAATGTAAGCCATTATCCCGTTTATGCCTGTTGAATGTAAGTCATTATCCCGTGCCTGTTTGTGTTTAATTTTTGCATTTATCCCGTTTCTGTCTGTTGAATGTTAACCATTATCCCGTGTCTGTCTGTCGAATGTTAACCGTTAACCCCTATATGCCTGACGAATGTTAGCCATTATCCCGTGTCTGGCTGTTGGCCAACACTCGACAGACAGACACGGGATAATGGTTTACATTCAACAGGCATAAACGAGATAATTGCTAACATTCAGCAGACGGACACGGGTAATGGCTAAAATTCAAAAGACAGACACAGGATAATGGCTAACATTCAACAGACAGACACGGGATAATGACTAAAATTCAACAAAACAGGCACGGGATAATGACTTACATTCAACAGACAGACACGGGATAATGGCTAACATTCAACAGATATACACGGAATAATGGCAAACATTCAACAAACAATCACGGGATAATGGCTTACATACAAAAGACAGATACGGGATAATGGCTGACATTCAACAGACAGACACGGGATAATGTGTAACATTCGACAGGCATATACGGGATAATGGCTAACATTCAACAGACAGACACGGGATAATGGCTTACCATTCAACAGACAGACACGGGATAATGGCTTACATTCGACAGGCAGACACGGGATAATGGCTTAAATTTAAAAGACAGACACGGGATAATGGCTTACATTCAACAGACAGACACGGGATAATGGCAAACATTCAACAAGCAGACACGGGATAATGGCTACATTCAACACACCGACACGAGATAATGGCTAACATTCAACAGACAGACACGGGATAATGGCTTACATTCAGCAGAATACATGAGATAATGGCTACCATTCGATAGACAGACATGGGATGAAGGCTACATTCAACAGGCATATACTAGGTAATGGTTTACATTTATCAGACATATACGAGATAATGGCTAATATTCCACAGACAGACACGGGATAATGGCTAAAATCCCACACATACAGCCACAGGATAATGGCTTACATTCAACAGACAGACATGGGATAATGGTTAACGATAATGGCTTACATTCAACAGGCATAAACGAGATAATGGCTAACATTCAACAAACGGACACGGGTAATGGCTGAAAGTCAACAAACAGACACAGGATAATGGTTAACATTCAACAGACAGAAACGGGATAAATGCTAAAATTCCACACAAACAGGCACGGGATAATGGCTTACGTTCAACAGACAGACACGGGATAATGGCTAACATTCGACAGACAGATACGGGATAATGGCTAATATTCAACAAAAACGTACACGGGATAATGGCTTACATTCAACAGACATACACGGTATAATGGCTAACTTTCAACAGACAGACACGGGATAATGGTTTACATTCAACAGACATACACTGTATAATGGCTAACATTCAACAGACAGACACGGGATAATGGCTTACATTCAACAGACAGACACGGAATAATGGCTTACATTCGACAGGCAGACACGGGATAATGGCTTAAATTTAAAAGACAGACACGGGATAATGGCTTACATTCAACAGACAGACACGGGATAATGGCAAACATTCAACAAGCAGACACGGGATAATGGCTACATTCAACACACCGACACGAGATAATGGCTAACATTCAACAGACAGACACGGGATAATGGCTTACATTCAGCAGAATAACATGAGATAATGGCTACCATTCGATAGACAGACATGGGATGAAGGCTACATTCAACAGGCATATACTAGGTAATGGTTTACATTTATCAGACATATACGAGATAATGGCTAATATTCCACAGACAGACACGGGAATAATGGCTAAAATCCCACACAAACAGCCACAGGATAATGGCTTACATTCAACAGACAGACATGGGATAATAGTTAACGATAATGGCTTACATTCAACAGGCATAAACGAGATAATGGCTAACATTCAACAAACGGACACGGGTGATGGCTGAAATTCAACAAACAGACACAGGATAATGGTTAACATTCAACAGACAGAAACGGGATAAATGCTAAAATTCAACACAAACAGGCCCGGGAGAATGGCTTACATTCAACAGACAGACACGTGATAATGGCTAACATTTAACAGACAGACACGGGATAATGGCTAACATTCAACAGACAGACACGGGATAATGGCTTAGATTCAACAGCCAGACACGGGATAATGGCTAACATTCAACAGGCAGACACGGGATAATGGCTGAAAATCAACAAAAA
This sequence comes from Flabesymbios commensalis, assembly GCA_964017125.1. Classification (NCBI taxonomy): domain Eukaryota; kingdom Metazoa; phylum Annelida; class Polychaeta; order Terebellida; family Flabelligeridae; genus Flabesymbios; species Flabesymbios commensalis. Next base: position 84,203,080 of record OZ024905.1, read on the forward strand.
CAGGCACGAGATAATGGCTTACATTCAACAGACAGACACGGTATAATGTCTAACATTCGACAGACAGACACTGGATAATAGCTAAAATCCCACACAAACAGCCACGGGATAATGGCTTACATTTAACAGACGGACACGGGATAAAGGCTTACATTCAACAGACAGACACGGGATAATGGCAAACATTCAACAGGCAGACACGGGCTAATGGCGTACATTTAACAGACAGACACGGGATAATGGCTTACATTCAACAGACAGACACAGGATAATGGCAAACATTCAACAAGCAGACACGGGATAATGGCTAACATTCAACAGACAGACACGGGATAACGGCTAACATTCGACAGACAGACACGGGATAATGGCTTACATTCAACAGACAAACACGGAATAATGGCTAACATTCGACAGACAGATACGGGATAATGGCTAAAATTCAACAAAAACAGGCACGGGATAATGGCTTACATTCAACAGGCCTACACGGTATAATGGCTAACATTCAACAAACAGAAACGAGATAATGGTTTACATTCAACAGACATACACTGTATAATGGCTAACATTCGACAGACAGACACGGGATAATAGCTTACATTCAACAGGCATAAACGGGATAATGGCTAACATTCAACAGACGGCCACGGGTAATGGCTAAAATTCAACAAACAGACACAGGATAATGGTTAACATTCAACAGACAGAAACGGGATAAATGCTAAAATTCTACACAAACAGGCACGGGATAATGGCTTACATTCAACAGACAGACACATGATAATGGATAACATTCAACAGACAGACACAGGATAATGGCTAACATGCAACAGACAGACACGGGATAATGTCTAACATTCGAAAGGCATATACGGAATAATGGCTAACATTGAACAGACAGACACGGGATAATGGCTTACATTCAACAGACAGACACGGGAGAATGGCTTACATTCAACAGATAAACACGAGATAATGGCTAACATTCGACAGACACACACGGGATAAAGGCTACATCCAACAGGCATATACTAGGTAATGGTTTACATTCAACAGACAGACACGGGATGATGGCTAACATTCCACACAAACAGCCTTGGGATAATGGCTTACATTTAACAGACAGACACGGGATAATGGCTTACATTCAACAGACAGACACGGGATAATGGCTTACATTTAACAGACAGACACGGGATAATGGCTAACATTCAACAGACAGACACGGGATAATGGCTTACATTCAACAGACAAACACGAGATAATGGCTAACATTCGACAGACAGACACGGGATGAAGGCTACATTCAACAGGCATATACTAGGTAATGGTTTACATTTATCAGACATATACGAGATAATGGCTAATATTCCAAAGACAGACACGGGATAATGGCTAAAATCCCACACAAACAGCCACAGGATAATGGCTTACATTCAACAGACAGACACGGGATAATGGCTCACAATTAACAGACAGACACGGGATAATGGCAAACGATAATGGCTTACATTCAACAGGCATAAAAGGGATAATGGCTAACATTCAACAGACGGACACGGGTAATGGCTAAAATTCAACAAACAGACACAGGATAATGGTTAACATTCAACAGACAGAAACGGGACAAATGCTAAAATTCAACACAAACAGGCACGGGATAATGGCTTACATTCAACAGACAGACACGTGATAATGGCTAACATTTAACAGACAGACACGGGATAATGGCTAACATTCAACAGACAGACACGGGATAATGGCTTACATTCAACAGACAGACACGGGATAATGGCTAAAATTCAACACAAACAGGCACGAAATAATGGCTTACATTCAACAGACAGACACGGTATAATGTCTAACATTCGACAGAAAGACACTGGATAATGGCTAAAATCCCACACAAACAGCCACGGGATAATGGCTTACATTCAACAGACAGACACGGGATAAAGGCAAACATTCAACAGGCAGACAAGGGATAATGGCTTACATCTAACAGACAGACACGGGATAATGGCTTACATTCAACAGACAGACACGGGATAATGGCTTACATTCAACAGACAGACACGGGATAATGGCTTAGATTCAACAGCCAGACACGGGATAATGGCTAACATTCAACAGGCAGACACGGGATAATGGCTGACAATCAACACAAACAGGCACGAGATAATGGCTTACATTCAACAGACAGACACGGTATAATGTCTAACATTCGACAGACAGACACTGGATAATGGCTAAAATCCCACACAAACAGCCACGGGATAATGGCTGACATTTAACAGACAGACACGGGATAATGGCTTACATTCAAAAGACAGACACGGGATAATGGCTAACATTCAACAAGAAACACGGGATAATGGCTTACATTTGCCAGCCAGACACGTGATAATGGTAACATTCGACAGGCAGACACGGGATAATGGCTAACATTCAGCACAAACAGGCTCGAGATAATAGCTTACATTCAACAGACAGACACGGGATAAAGGCAAACATACAAAATGCAGAAAAGGGATAATGGCTTACATTTAACAGACAGACACGGGATAATGACTTACATTCAACAGACAGACATGGGATAATAGCAAACATTCAACAGGCAGACACGGGATAATGGCTAACATTCAACAGACAGACACGGGATAACGGCTAACATTCGACAGACAGACACGAGATAATGGCTAAAATTCAACAAAAACATATACAGACATATACGAGATAATGGCTAACACTCCACAGACAGACACGGGATAATGACTTACATTCAACAATCAGATACGGGATAATGGCAACCATTTAACAAGCAGACACGGGATAATGGCTAACATTCAACAGACAGACACGGGATAATGGCTTACGTTCAACAGACAGACACGGGATAATGGCTAACATTCGACAGACAGACACGGGATAATGGCTAATATTCAACAAAAACACACACGGGATAATGGCTTACATTCAACAGACATACACGGTATAATGGCTAACATTCAACAGACAGACACGAGATAATGGTTTACATTCAACACACATACACTGTATAACGGCTAACATTCGACAGACAGACAGGGGATAATGGCTTACATTCAACCGGCATAAACGGGATAATGGCTAACATTCAACAGACGGACAAGGGTAATAGCTAAAATTCAACAAACAGACACAGGATAATGGTTAACATTCAACAGGCATAAACGGGATAATGGCTTACATTTAGCAGACAGACACGGGATAATGGGAAACTCTCAACAGGCATATACTAGGTTATGGTTTACATTCAATAGACCTATACGAGATAATGGCTAACATTCCACAGACAGACACGGGATAATGGCTAAAATCCCAAGCAAACAGCCACGGGATGATGGCTTACATTCAATAGACAGACACGGGATAAAGGCTTACATTCAACAGACAGACACGGGATAATGGCAAACATTCAACAGGCAGACACGGGCTAATGGCGTACATTCAACAGACAGACACGGGATAATGGCTTACATTCAACAGACAGACACAGGATAATGGCAAACATTCAACAAGCAGACACGGGATAATGGCTAACATTCAACAGACAGACACGGGATAACGGCTAACATTCGACAGACACGGGATAATGGCTTACATTCAACAGACAGACACGGGATAAAGGCTACATCCAACAGGCATATACTAGGTAATGGTTTACATTCAACAGACAGAAACGGGATGATGGCTAACATTCCACACAAACAGCCTTGGGATAATGGCTTACATTTAACAGACAGACACGGGATAATGGCTTACATTCAACAGACAGACACGGGATAATGGCAAACATTCAGCAGGCAGACACGGGATAATGGCTTACATTTAACAGACAGACACGGGATAATGGCTAACATTCAACAGACAGACACGGGATAATGGCTTACATTCAACAGACAAACACGAGATAATGGCTAACATTCGACAGACAGACACGGGATGAAGGCTACATTCAACAGGCATATACTAGGTAATGGTTTACATTTATCAGACATATACGAGATAATGGCTAATATTCCACAGACAGACACGGGATAATGGCTAAAATCCCACACAAACAGCCACAGGCTAATGGCTTACATTCAACAGACAGACACGGGATAATGGCTCACATTTAACATACAGACACGGGATAATGGCAAACGATAATGGCTTACATTCTACAGGCATAAAAGGGATAATGGCTAACATTCAACAGACGGACACGAGTAATGGCTAAAATTCAACAAACAGACACAGGATAATGGTTAACATTCAACAGACAGAAACAGGACAAATGCTAAAATTCAACACAAACAGGCACGGGATAATGGCTTACATTCAACAGACAGACACGTGATAATGGCTAACATTTAACAGACAGACACGGGATAATGGCTAACATTCAACAGACAGACACGGGATAATGGCATACATTCAACAGCCAGACACGGGATAATGGCTAACATTCAACAGGCAGACACGGGATGAAGGCTACATTCAACAGGCATATACTAGGTAATGGTTTACATTTATCAGACATATACGAGATAATGGCTAATATTCCACAGACAGACACGGGATAATGGCTAAAATCCCACACAAACAGCCACAGGCTAATGGCTTACATTCAACAGACAGACACGGGATAATGGCTCACATTTAACAGACAGACACGGGATAATGGCAAACGATAATGGCTTACATTCTACAGGCATAAAAGGGATAATGGCTAACATTCAACAGACGGACACGAGTAATGGCTAATATTCAACAAACAGACACAGGATAATGGTTAACATTCAACAGACAGAAACAGGACAAATGCTAAAATTCAACACAAACAGGCACGGGATAATGGCTTACATTCAACAGACAGACACGTGATAATGGCTAACATTTAACAGACAGACACGGGATAATGGCTAACATTCAACAGACAGACACGGGATAATGGCATACATTCAACAGCCAGACACGGGATAATGGCTAACATTCAACAGGCAGACACGGGATAATGGCTAAAATTCGACAGAAAGACACTGGATAATGGCTAAAATCCCACACAAACAGCCACGGGATAATGGCTTACATTCAACAGACAGACACGGGATAAAGGCAAACATTCAACAGGCAGACAAGGGATAATGGCTTACATCTAACAGACAGACACGGGATAATGGCTTACATTCAACAGACAGACACGGGATAATAGCAAACATTCAACAGGCAGACACGGGATAATGGCTTACATTCAACAGCCAGACACGGGATAATGGATAACATTCGTCAGGCATATACGGGTTAACGGCTAACATTCGACAGACAGACACGGGATAATGGCCTACATCCAACAGGCATAAGCGGGATTATTGCTAACATTCAACAGACGGACACGGGTAATGACTTACATTCAACAGGCCTACACGGTATAATGGCTAACATTCAACAAACAGAAACGAGATAATGGTTTACATTCAACAGACACACACGGGATAAAGGCTACATCCAACAGGCATATACTAGGTAATGGTTTACATTCAACAGACAGAAACGGGATGATGGCTAACATTCCACACAAACAGCCTTGGGATAATGGCTTACATTTAACAGACAGACACGGGATAATGGCTTACATTCAACAGACAGACACGGGATAATGGCAAACATTCAGCAGGCAGACACGGGATAATGGCTTACATTTAACAGACAGACACGGGATAATGGCTAACATTCAACAGACAGACACGGGATAATGGCTTACATTCAACAGACAAACACGAGATAATGGCTAACATTCGACAGACAGACACGGGATGAAGGCTACATTCAACAGGCATATACTAGGTAATGGTTTACATTTATCAGACATATACGAGATAATGGCTAACATTCCACAGACAAACACGGGATAATGGCTAAAATCCCACAGAAACAGCCTTGGGATAATGTCTTACATTCAACTGACAGACACGGGATAATGGCTTACATTCAACAGACAGACACGGGATAATGGCAAACATTCAACAGACATATACGAGATAATGGCTAACATTCCACAGACAGACACGGGATAATAGCTAAAATCCCACACAAACAGCCACGGGATAATGGCTTACATTCAACAGACAGACACGGGAAAAGGGCTAACATTCGACAGACAGACACGGGATAATGTCTTACATTCAACAGACAGACACGGGATAATGGCTAACATTCGACAGAGAGACACGGGATAATGGCTAAAATTCAACAAAAACAGGCATGGGATAATGGCTTACATTCAACAGGCCTACACTGTATAATGGCTAACATTCAACAGACAGACACGAGATAATGGTTTACATTCAATAGACATACACTGTATAATGGCTAACATTCGACAGACAGACACGGGATAATGGCAAACATTCAACAGGCAGACACGGGCTAATGGCGTACATTCAACAGACAGACACGGGATAATGGCTTACATTCAACAGACAGACACAGGATAATGGCAAACATTCAACAAGCAGACACGGGATAATGGCTAACATTCAACAGACAGACACGGGATAACGGCTAACATTCGACAGACACGGGATAATGGCTTACATTCAACAGACAGACACAGAATAATGGCTAACATTCGACAGACAGACACGGGATAATGGCTAAAATTCAACAAAAACAGGCACGGGATAATGGCTTACATTCAACAGGCCTACACGGTATAATGGCTAACATTCAACAAACAGAAACGAGATAATGGTTTACATTCAACAGACACACACGGGATAAAGGCTACATCCAACAGGCATATACTAGGTAATGGTTTACATTCAACAGACAGAAACGGGATGATGGCTAACATTCCACACAAACAGCCTTGGGATAATGGCTTACATTTAACAGACAGACACGGGATAATGGCTTACATTCAACAGACAGACACGGGATAATGGCAAACATTCAGCAGGCAGACACGGGATAATGGCTTACATTTAACAGACAGACACGGGATAATGGCTAACATTCAACAGACAGACACGGGATAATGGCTTACATTCAACAGACAAACACGAGATAATGGCTAACATTCGACAGACAGACACGGGATGAAGGCTACATTCAACAGGCATATACTAGGTAATGGTTTACATTTATCAGACATATACGAGATAATGGCTAATATTCCACAGACAGACACGGGATAATGGCTAAAATCCCACACAAACAGCCACAGGCTAATGGCTTACATTCAACAGACAGACACGGGATAATGGCTCACATTTAACAGACAGACACGGGATAATGGCAAACGTTAATGGCTTACATTCAACAGGCATAAAAGGGATAATGGCTAACATTCAACAGACGGACACGAGTAATGGCTAAAATTCAACAAACAGACACAGGATAATGGTTACCATTCAACAGACAGAAACAGGACAAATGCTAAAATTCAACACAAACAGGCACGGGATAATGGCTTACATTCAACAGACAGACACGTGATAATGGCTAACATTTAACAGACAGACACGGGATAATGGCTAACATTCAACAGACAGACACGGGATAATGGCATACATTCAACAGCCAAACACGGGATAATGGCTAACATTCAACAGGCAGACACGGGATAATGGCGAAAATTCGACAGAAAGACACTGGATAATGGCTAAAATCCCACACAAACAGCCACGGGATAATGGCTTACATTCAACAGACAGACACGGGATAAAGGCAAACATTCAACAGGCAGACAAGGGATAATGGCTTACATCTAACAGACAGACACGGGATAATGGCTTACATTCAACAGACAGACACGGGATAATAGCAAACATTCAACAGGCAGACACGGGATAATGGCTTACATTCAACAGCCAGACACGGGATAATGGATAACATTCGTCAGGCATATACGGGTTAACGGCTAACATTCGACAGACAGACACGGGATAATGGCCTACATCCAACAGGCATAAACGGGATTATTGCTAACATTCAACAGACGGACACGGGTAATGGCTAAAATTCAACAAACAGACACAGGATAATGGTTAACATTCAACAGACAGAAACGGGATAAATGCAAAAATTAAACACAAACAGGTACGGGATAATGGCTTACATTCAACAGGCATAAACGGGATAATGGCTTACATTCAACAGACAGACACGGGATAATGGGAAACATTCAGCAGGCATATACTAGGTAATGGTTTACATTCAACAGACATATACGAGATAATGGCTAACATTCCACAGACAGACACGGGATAATAGCTAAAATCCCACACAAACAGCCACGGGATAATGGCTTACATTCAACAGACAGACACGGGAAAAGGGCTAACATTCGACAGACAGACACGGGATAATGTCTTACATTCAACAGACAGACACGGGATAATGGCTAACATTCGACAGAGAGACACGGGATAATGGCTAAAATTCAACAAAAACAGGCATGGGATAATGGCTTACATTCAACAGACCTACACTGTATAATGGCTAACATTCAACAGACAGACACGAGATAATGGTTTACATTCAATAGACATACACTGTATAATGGCTAACATTCGACAGAAAGACACGGGATAATGGCTTACATTCAACAAGCATAAACGGGATAATGGCTAACATTCAACAGACGGACACGGGTAATGGCTAAAATTCAACAAACAGACACAGGATAATGGTTAACATTCAACGGACAGAAACGGGATAAATGCTAAAATTCAACACAAGCAGGCACGAGATAATGGCTTACATTCAACAGACAGAAACGTGATAATGGATAACATTCAACAGACAGACACAGGATAATACCTAACATGTAACAGACTGACACGGGGTAATGTCTAACATTCGAAAGGCATATACGGAATAATGGCTAACATTCAACAGACAGAAGCGGGATAATGGCTTACATTCAACAGACAGACACGGGATAATGGCTTACATTCAACAGATAAACACGAGATAATGGCTAACATTGGACAGACAGACACGGGATAAAAGCTACATCCAAAAGGCATATACTAGGTAATGGTTTACATTCAACAGACATATACGAGATAATGGCTAACATTCCACAGACAAACACGGGATAATGGCTAAAATCCCACAGAAACAGCCTTGGGATAATGTCTTACATTCAACTGACAGACACGGGATAATGGCTTACATTCAACAGACAGACACGGGATAATGGCAAACATTCAACAGGCAGACACGGGATAATGGCTTACATTTAAAAGACAGACACGGGATAATGGCTAACATTCAACAGACAGACACGGGATAATAGCAAACATTTAACAGGCTAACATGGGATAATGGCTAACATTCAACAGACAGAAACGGGTTAACGGCTAAAATTCGACAGACAGATAATGGCTTACATTCAAGAGACACACACGGGATAATGGCTAACATTCGACAGACAGACACGAGATAATGGCTAAAATTCCACAAAAACAGGCACGGGATAATGGCTTACATTCAACAGATATACACGGTATAATGTCTAACATTCGAAAGGCGTATACAGAATAATGGCTAACATTCAAAAGACAGACACGGGATAATGGCTTACATTCGACAGGCATATACGGGATAATGGCTACATTCAACACACAGACAAGGGATATTAGCTAGCATTCAACAGACAGACACAGGATAATGGCTTACATTCAACAGATAAACACGAGATAATGGCTTACATTCAACAGACAGACACGGGATAATGGCAAACATTCAGCAGGCAGACACGGGATAATGGCTTACATTTAACAGACAGGCACGGGATAATGGCTAACATTCAGCAGACAGACACAGGTGGATAATGGCTTACATTCAACAGACAGACACGTGATAATGGATAACATTCAACAGACAGACACAGGATAATGGCTAACATTCAACAGACAGTTACGAGATAATGTCTAACATTCGAAAGGCATATACGGAATAATAGCTAACATTCAACAGACAGAAACGGGATAATAGCTTACATTTAACAGGAATAAATGGGATAATGGCTAACATTCAACAGAAGGACACGGGTAATAGCTAAAATTCAACAAACAGACACAGGATAATGGTTAACATTCAACAGACAGAAACAGGATAAATGCTAAAATTCAACACAAACAGGCACGGGATAATGGCTTACATTCAACAGACAGACACGTGATAATGGATAACATTCAACAGACAGACACAGGATAATGGCTAACATTCAACAGACAGACACGGGATAATGTCTATCATTCGAAAGGCATATACGGAATAATGGCTAACATTCAACAGACAGAAGCGGGATAATGGCTTACATTCAACAGACAGACACGGGATAATGGCTTACATTCAACAGATAAACACGAGATAATGGCTAACATTGGACAGACAGACACGGGATAAAAGCTACATCCAAAAGGCATATACTAGGTAATGGTTTACATTCAACAGACATATACGAGATAATGGCTAACATTCCACAGACAAACACGGGATAATGGCTAAAATCCCACAGGAACAGCCTTGGGATAATGTCTTACATTCAACTGACAGACACGGGATAATGGCTTACATTCAACAGATAGACACGGGATAATGGCAAACATTCAACAGGCAGACACGGGATAATGGCTTACATTTAAAAGACAGACACGGGATAATGGCTAACATTCAACAGACAGACACGGGATAATAGCAAACATTTAACAGGCTAACATGGGATAATGGCTAACATTCAACAGACAGAAACGGGTTAACGGCTAAAATTCGACAGACAGATAATGGCTTACATTCAACAGACACACACGGGATAATGGCTAACATTCGACAGACAGACACGAGATAATGGCTAAAATTCCACAAAAACAGGCACGGGATAATGGCTTACATTCAACAGATATACACGGTATAATGTCTAACATTCGAAAGGCGTATACAGAATAATGGCTAACATTCAAAAGACAGACACGGGATAATGGCTTACATTCGACAGGCATATACGGGATAATGGCTACATTCAACACACAGACAAGGGATATTAGCTAGCATTCAACAGACAGACACAGGATAATGGCTTACATTCAACAGATAAACACGAGATAATGGCTAACATTTTACAGACAGACACGGTATAATGGCTAAAATCCCACACAAACAGCCACGGGATAATGGCTAATGGCTTACATTCAACAGACAGACACGGGATAATGGCTTAAATTCAACAGACTGACACGGGATAATGGCAAACATTCAACAGGCAGACACGGGATAATGGCTTACATTTAACAGACAGACACGGGATAATGGCTTACATTCAACAGACAGACACGGGATAATGGCTAACATTCAACAAGCAGACACGGCATAATGGCTAACATTCAACAGACAAACACGGGATAACGGCTAACATTCGACAGACAGACACGGGATAATGGCTTACATTCAACAGACATACACGGTATAATGGCTAACATTCAACAGACAGACACAGGATAATGGCTTACATGCGACAGACAGACACGGGATAATGGCTAACATTCGACAGACAGACATGGGATAATGGCTAAAATTCAATAAAAACAGGCACGGGATAATGGCTAACATTCAACAGACAGACACGAGATAATGGTTTCCCTTCAACAGACATACACTGTATAATGGCCAACATTCGACAGACAGACACGGGATAATGGCTTACATTAAACAGGCATAAACGGGATAATGGCTAACATTCAACAGACGGACACTTGTAATGGCTAAAATTCAACAAACAGACACAGGATAATGGCTAACATTCAGCAAACAGACACGGGATAATGGCTAAAATTCAACAGACAGACACGGGATAATAATAATAATAATAATAATAATAATAATAATAATAATAATAATAATAATAATAATAATAATAATAATAATAATAATAATAATAATAATAATAATAATAATAATAATAATAATAATAATAATAATAATAATAATAATAATAATAATAATAATAATATTAATAATAATAATAATAAAAATAATAATAATAATAATAATAATAATAATAATATACACTTATATGGCGCAATATCCAACGTCAAGTTGCTCTTTGGCGCTACAAACAAATATGTCAATAAACATGATCAACTTGGTACATTAAGGTGAAAAAATCACAGCATCTCTAAGTTTGTTACAGCTTCGTATGTGACATAGTAATTTGTTCCAAAGTAAGGAGGCAGCTTTATTAAATGATCTATCACCATATGTTTTTAACTTTGTGGGAGGCACCACCAACATGGAGACATGGAGAATGAGGGATGATACAGTCTTGAAGGTAACTGGGTGCTAGGCCACATTGCGCTTTGAAGCAAAGAAGGAGAAGTTTATATTGTATCCTTTGTCTGATTGGCAGCCAATGCAATTGTTTCAAAAGAGGAGTCACATGATCAAATTTCTTTCTCCGATATATAATCCTTGCCGCACTATTTTGAATTCGTTGTAGTTTTAAAATACAGCTATTTGGCAAGCCATACAAGAGAGAGTTGCAACAATCAAGTTGAGATGTGACGTAGGCGTGGATGAGATGCTCAGTGGTAACAATCGATAAACAATTTCTAATGCCACCGATCTTTTTCAAAAGAAATTGCGCTTTCTGCAAATTTGATTCACATGCTCACACATGTTAAGATGTTTGTCAAACATTCCTCCTAAATTCTTTGCACTCACTGATGGCTCAATTTCGATTCCATCAATATTAATTGGGCGCAATGTTATCTTTGGTAAAACGTTTGGAGATGCAACAATAAGATACTCAGTCTTATCGGCATTTAGTTGAAGTTGGCTTACATTCAACAGACAGATACAGGATAATGGCTAACATTCAACAGACAGACACGGGATAATGGCTTACATTCAACAGGCAGACACGGGATAATGGCAAACATTCGACAGGCATATGCGGGATAATGGCTACATTCAACACACAGACACGGGTTAATGGCTAACATTCAACAGACAGACACGGGATAATGGCTTACATTCAACTGACAAACAAGAGATAATGGCTAACATTCGACAGACAGACACGGGATGAAGGCTACATTCAACAGTAAGACACGGGATAATGGCAAGCATTCAACAGACAGACACGGGATAACGGCTTACATTCAACAGCCAGACACGGCATAATGGCTAATATTCGACAGACAGACACGGGATAATGGCTTACATTCGACAGACAGACACGGGATAATGGCTTACATTCGACAGACAGACACGGGATAATGGCTAAAATTCAGCAAAAACAGACACGGGATAATGGCTTACATTCAACAGACATACACGGTATAATGGCTAACATTCAACAGACAGACACGAGATAATAGTTTACATTCAACAGACATACACTGTATAATGGCTAACATTCGGCAGACAGACACGGGATAATGGCTTACATTCAACAGGCATAAACGGGATAATGGCTAACATTCGACAGACATACACTGGATAATGGCTAAAATTCCACACAAACAGACACGAGATAATGGCTTACATTCAACAGACAGACACGGGATAATGGCTTACATTCAACAGACAGACACGGGAAAATGGCAAACATTCAACAGGCATATACTAGGTAATGGTTTACATTCAACAGACATATACGAGATAATGGCTTACATTCCACAGAGAGACACGGGATATTGTCTAAAATCCCACACAAACAGCCACGGGATAATGGCTTACGTGCAACAGACAGACACGGGATAATAGCTTACATTGAACAGCCAGACACGGTATAATGGCTAACATTCGACAGGCATATACTGGATAATGGCTAACAGACAGACACGGGATAATGGCTTACATGCAGCAGACAGACACTGGGTAATGGCTAACATTCAACAGACAGGCACGGGATAATGGCTTAAATTCAACAGACAGACACGGGATAATGGCAAACATTCAACAGGCAGACACGGGATAATGGCCTAAATTTAACAGACAGACAAGAGATAATGGCTAACATTCAACAGACAGACACAGGATAATGGCTTACATGCGACAGACAGACACGGGATAATGGCTAACATTCGACAGACAGACATGGGATAATGGCTAAAATTCAATAAAAACAGGCACGGGATAATGGCTAACATTCAACAGACAGACACGAGATAATGGTTTCCCTTCAACAGACATACACTGTATAATGGCCAACATTCGACAGACAGACACGGGATAATGGCTTACATTAAACAGGCATAAACGGGATAATGGCTAACATTCAAGAGACGGACACGGGTAATGGCTAAAATTCAACAAACAGACACAGGATAATGGCTAACATTCAGCAAACAGACACGGGATAATGGCTAAAATTCAACAGACAGACACGGGATAATAACAATGATAATAATAATAATAATAATAATAATAATAATAATAATAATAATAATAATAATAATAATAATAATAATAATAATAATAATAATAATAATAATAATAATAATAATAATAATAATAATAATAATAATAATAATAATAATAATAAAAATAATAATAATAATAATAATAATAATAATAATATACACTTATATGGCGCCATATCCAACGTCAAGTTGCTCTTTGGCGCTACAAACAAATATGTCAATAAACATGATCAACTTGGTACATTAAGGTGAAAAAATCACAGCATCTCCAAGTTTGTTACAGCTTCGTATGTGACATAGTAATTTGTTCCAAAGTAAGGAGGCAGCTTTATTAAATGATCTATCACCATATGTTTTTAACTTTGTGGGAGGCACCACCAACATATGTTTGGTGCGCAGTGGGCGACATGGAGAATGAGGGATGATACAGTCTTGAAGGTAACTGGGTGCTAGGCCACATTGCGCTTTGAAGCAAAGAAGGAGAAGTTTATATTGTATCCTTTGTCTGATTGGCAGCCAATGCAATTGTTTCAAAAGAGGAGTCACATGATCAAATTTCTTTCTCCGATATATAATCCTTGCCGCACTATTTTGAATTCGTTGTAGTTTTAAAATACAGCTATTTGGCAAGCCATACAAGAGAGAGTTGCAACAATCAAGTTGAGATGTGACGTAGGCGTGGATGAGATGCTCAGTGGTAACAATCGATAAACAATTTCTAATGCCACCAATCTTTTTCAAAAGAAATTGCGCTTTCTGCAAATTTGATTCACATGCTCACACATGTTAAGATGTTTGTCAAACATTCCTCCTAAATTCTTTGCACTCACTGATGGCTCAATTTCGATTCCATCAATATTAATTGGGCGCAATGTTATCTTTGGTAAAACGTTTGGAGATGCAACAATAAGATACTCAGTCTTATCGGCATTTAGTTGAAGTTGGCTTACATTCAACAGACAGATACAGGATAATGACTAACATTCAACAGACAGACACGGGATAATGGCTTACATTCAACAGGCAGACACGGGATAATGGCAAACATTCGACAGGCATATGCGGGATAATGGCTACATTCAACACACAGACACGGGTTAATGGCTAACATTCAACAGACAGACACGGGATAATGGCTTACATTCAACTGACAAACAAGAGATAATGGCTAACATTCGACAGACAGACACGGGATGAAGGCTACATTCAACAGTAAGACACGGGATAATGGCAAGCATTCAACAGACAGACACGGGATAACGGCTTACATTCAACAGCCAGACACGGCATAATGGCTAATATTCGACAGACAGACACGGGATAATGGCTTACATTCGACAGACAGACACGGGATAATGGCTTACATTCGACAGACAGACACGGGATAATGGCTAAAATTCAGCAAAAACAGACACGGGATAATGGCTTACATTCAACAGACATACACGGTATAATGGCTAACATTCAACAGACAGACACGAGATAATAGTTTACATTCAACAGACATACACTGTATAATGGCTAACATTCGGCAGACAGACACGGGATAATGGCTTACATTCAACAGGCATAAACGGGATAATGGCTAACATTCGACAGACATACACTGGATAATGGCTAAAATTCCACACAAACAGACACGGGATAATGGCTTACATTCAACAGACAGACACGGGATAATGGCTTACATTCAACAGACAGACACGGGAAAATGGCAAACATTCAACAGGCATATACTAGGTAATGGTTTACATTCAACAGACATATACGAGATAATGGCTTACATTCCACAGAGAGACACGGGATATTGTCTAAAATCCCACACAAACAGCAACGGGATAATGGCTTACGTGCAACAGACAGACACGGGATAATAGCTTACATTGAACAGCCAGACACGGTATAATGGCTAACATTCGACAGGCATATACGGGATAATGGCTAACAGACAGACACGGGATAATGGCTTACATGCAGCAGACAGACACTGGGTAATGGCTAACATTCAACAGACAGGCACGGGATAATGGCTTAAATTCAACAGACAGACACGGGATAATGGCAAACATTCAACAGGCAGACACGGGATAATGGCCTAAATTTAACAGACAGACAAGAGATAATGGCTAACATTCAACAGACAGACACAGGATAATGGCTTACATGCGACAGACAGACACGGGATAATGGCTAACATTCGACAGACAGACATGGGATAATGGCTAAAATTCAATAAAAACAGGCACGGGATAATGGCTAACATTCAACAGACAGACACGAGATAATGGTTTCCCTTCAACAGACATACACTGTATAATGGCCAACATTCGACAGACAGACACGGGATAATGGCTTACATTAAACAGGCATAAACGGGATAATGGCTAACATTCAAGAGACGGACACGGGTAATGGCTAAAATTCAACAAACAGACACAGGATAATGGCTAACATTCAGCAAACAGACACGGGATAATGGCTAAAATTCAACAGACAGACACGGGATAATAATAATAATAATAATAATAATAATAATAATAATAATAATAATAATAATAATAATAATAATAATAATAATAATAATAATAATAATAATAATAATAATAATAATAATAATAATAATAATAATAATAATAATAATAATAATAATAATAATAATAATAATAATAATAATAATAATAATAATAATAATAATAATAATAATATACACTTATATGGCGCCATATCCAACGTCAAGTTGCTCTTTGGCGCTACAAACAAATATGTCAATAAACATGATCAACTTGGTACATTAAGGTGAAAAAATCACAGCATCTCTAAGTTTGCTACAGCTTCGTATGTGATATAGTAATTTGTTCCAAAGTAAGGAGGCAGCTTTATTAAATGATCTATCACCATATGTTTTTAACTTTGTGGGAGGCACCACCAACATATGTTTGGTGCGCAGTGGGCGACATGGAGAATGAGGGATGATACAGTCTTGAAGGTAACTGGGTGCTAGGCCACATTGCGCTTTGAAGCAAAGAAGGAGAAGTTTATATTGTATCCTTTGTCTGATTGGCAGCCAATGCAATTGTTTCAAAAGAGGAGTCACATGATCAAATTTCTTTCTCCGATATATAATCCTTGCCGCACTATTTTGAATTCGTTGTAGTTTTAAAATACAGCTATTTGGCAAGCCATACAAGAGAGAGTTGCAACAATCAAGATGAGATGTGACGTAGGCGTGGATGAGATGCTCAGTGGTAACAATCGATAAACAATTTCTAATGCCACCGATCTTTTTCACAAGAAATTGCGCTTTCTGCAAATTTGATTCACATGCTCACACATGTTAAGATGTTTGTCAAACATTCCTCCTAAATTCTTTGCACTCACTGATGGCTCAATTTCGATTCCATCAATATTAATTGGGCGTAATGTTATCTTTGGTAAAACGTTTGGAGATGCAACAATAAGATACTCAGTCTTATCGGCATTTAGTTGAAGTTGGCTTACATTCAACAGACAGATACGGGATAATGGCTAACATTCAACAGACAGACACGGGATAATGGCTTACATTCAACAGACAGACACGGGATGAAGGCTACATTCAACAGGCATATACTAGGTAATGGTTTACATTCAACAGACATATACGAGATAAGGGCTACATTCAACACACAGACACGGATTAATGGCTAACATTCAACAGACAGACACGGGATAATGGCTTACATTCAACTGACAAACAAGAGATAATGGCTAACATTCGACAGACAGACACGGGATGAAGGCTACATTCAACAGGCATATACTAGGTAATGGTTCACATTCAACAGCTATATACGAGATAATGGCTAACATCCCACAGACAGACACGAGATAATGGCTAAAATCCCACACGAACAGCCACGGGATAATGGCTTACATTCAACAGACAGACACGGGATAATGGCTTACATTCAACAGTAAGACACGGGATAATGGCAAGCATTCAACAGACAGACACGGGATAACGGCTTACATTCAACAGCCAGACACGGGATAATGGCTAATATTCGACAGACAGACACGGGGTAATGGCTTACATTCGACAGACAGACACGGGATAATGGCTTACATTCGACAGACAGACACGGGATAATGGCTAAAATTCAGCAAAAACAGACACGGGATAATGGCTTACATTCAACAGACATACACGGTATAATGGCTAACATTCAACAGACAGACACGAGATAATAGTTTACATTCAACAGACATACACTGTATAATGGCTAACATTCGGCAGACAGACACGGGATAATGGCTTACATTCAACAGGCATAAACGGGATAATGGCTAACATTCGACAGACATACACTGGATAATAGCTAAAATTCCACACAAACAGACACGGGATAATGGCTTACATTCAACAGACAGACACGGGATAATGGCTTACATTCAACAGACAGACACGGGAAAATGGCAAACATTTAACAGGCATATACTAGGTAATGGTTTACATTCAACAGACATATACGAGATAATGGCTTACATTCCACAGATAGACACGGGATAATGTCTAAAATCCCACACAAACAGCCACGGGATAATGGCTTACGTGCAACAGACAGACACGGGATAATAGCTTACATTGAACAGCCAGACACGGTATAATGGCTAACATTCGACAGGCATATACGGGATAATGGCTAACAGACAGACACGGGATAATGGCTTACATGCAACAGACAGACACTGGGTAATGGCTAACATTCAACAGACAGGCACGGGATAATGGCTTACATTCGACAGACAGACACTGGATAATGGCAGCATTCGACAGGCATATACGGAATAATTGCTAACATTTAACAGAGAGACACGGGATAATGACTTACATTCTACAGACATACACGGGATTATGGCTAACATTCAACAGACAGGCACAGTAAAATGGCTAAGACTCAACAGACTGACACGGGATAATGGCTAACATTCAACAGACAGACAAGGAATAATAGCTAACATTCAACAAACAGACACGGGATATTCATTCAACAAATTTACTAATTTCAAAACACGCATGAAAAATTTGCATAATTGTTTAATGTTGGTTTAGTGTTTGAACCAATGATAGTTTAATGTTGGTCCACCGTCCACGCCAACGAAACAACATTAAAGCTGAATTGATTCAAAGTCTCGTATTTACTGGGAAAGTACACAACACAGGAAATTAAATATTCTCAAATCGTGTTGTCAGTGTCCATGTTGCACATCGTTTATTTCTGTTCAGACAAGTAATGTGCACACACATGTTGCGTGGTTGAGCACACCAGAAAGATAAACATTGGTTTTACGGGTCAGTGTGAATTAGGCAGTGGTCAGTAATGGATTATTTGACACTACGAATGCTAAAACCTACATTCATACATATTAAAACAAACTATTATGTGGGAAATCTATGTGGAACGAAATGACTAATTTGAAACATATTCTGCAGTGTTTTCTTTAACAATACCACTGTGTAAAGTCAAATGTTAACTTGAAAAGTCAGAAAAGACAAACAGCTGTAACTGCTTACTTTTCAAGTAAGCATTTACTGCTGTTTGCCTTTGTACTGCAGAAGACAGCAGAAGACAGCATTAGTGAAGCGTTTTGTGCCGCCTCCGGCGGGGCGACAGACCGACGGAGCAGAAGTTGACCCCCGGGGCATGTCCACCCTTCACCATCAATTTATTACGACGCAAAGTGCGACCAGAAAGTAACACACCAATAATTATCACCACTATTAGATTCGCCCCTCAGGGGTCCCCACCTGTGAGTGACTGTGTTTTCCTGATGGGAATCTAGGTGGTGTGAAAATATAGGTGAGTGCGAAAAGAATCAGAAAACAAAGTGCGTTCCATCTGTGATAATGGCGGCGTAAGTATGTAGATAGGCAGATTTAGTGGATCTGAGAGAATGCAGCTCACATCTAGAAAATTATCAACTTGAATGCACGATAAAAATATTTTTAAAGGGTAAGTATGCAGTTAAATTAAAATTGTTCATTTAATTTAAACAATGGTACATTTTGTCTGGACCCGCCGATCATAACTATCAACATATGAACATGAATTTAATTATTGCCCTTGCCCACTCGCATGGTCAAAGCTCTAAGAGGTGGAGTCTTTCGCGACCTAAATATTATTGCTTAGCGAGACGACGAAGCTGTCGAAAGTAATCATGTCCTTGCATATTTCCCATTGGATTTTAGTAATGTTTAGGTGTTCAGAACCATATAATTATGTTTCTAAAGCTAATTAACGAGTGAAAGTCGACTGCATGCATGTACATTAAAATAATTGTTAATAATCCCAATGTGTTTCTGTGGAAGGTCACGAAGAAATGAGGACCAATTTATTTAAATACCAGGATAATTAACTGGTCTTAATACATTTAAATTGTTTCACCTATGTACATCTAAAAAATTGTATGTTTTTCATATTACGTCCTAATAAATGAATCTGAATCTGAGTCGGAGCTATTTGTTGGTATAAAACATTGGGCCAACATCTCCGTGTTGCATACACAATCTATTGCATACAAAGTAGTACTGAACGATGGATGATCAGCAGTGGAAATTAGCAGCTGATTCATGCACCGATCTTTTTTTTCTGGTCTGGATGCCACATAAATTTCAATACGTACATGTAGGTATACTGTTTTTTTTTCTCAGCACGTTAATTTCCTGACATTTACTTGAAGCTGGCATTGGTTGTAGATTTGGCAACATCAAACGAGTAAAATGAATAAAAACTACAACTTTTAAAACTAAAAATGTTAATACGGGTCTACTGATTACGTATTCGTATATTCAAGAAGTTATTAATGATAGTGTTTATAATATATAATCACAAAGTTGATTATTATAATTATTCATGCGTGTCCACGTATCCGTACATGTAATAAATATCATTAGTAATCATCCTACCTACCTAGGATAATTAACATGATGTTTCTGATTTGCATACATGGGCATACTAATTAGAAGTTAAGTTAATTTGCGTGATATCCGCAAATAATTATATATCAATTATTGCCCTGTATATGATAATTATGTATCAATTACATGAACCAATAGACTTGCTATGTCTGTGTATTAATTATACGTTATATTCTATTATACTCATCACATCTGGTTACATGCCACTGGGGTTATAACGGAATCCCACCAGGCTAAACTTCAAGCGACATAGGAATTGTACTGCGTTACAAAGCCAAAAGGCAAAATATCATTAATAAACATTAGAGATAGAATAGCAGCGTCAACACAATCACATTATTTTCCTAATAAAGTGTCCTAATTCTTGTGGTGGCCACAATTAATGTGAATATTGAAAAATGCTCATTCACATCGAAATTTTTATTTGTATATATTTTTGCTTCTGTGAGTGTGAGTTTTAATTAGCATCCTTCAACTATTGAAATGTGTTTTTAGTACATCGTTTATTGCTATTTAAGCTGAGAAAGGCCCGCAAACACGGGACGCTCAACCAATGTTAGTTTAATGTTCGCCTACCTTATGCGATCCTGGCCCAGTGTGGTTCACTCGGAAATAGTAGATACATGTAAGTTTATGTACATCTCACAATGCACGGCGCCCGTTATTTAAAGCGTGGGAACAGATTACCACATAGCCTCCAGTATCCTATCTCGATCACATGGGCTTCAGGCATGGAGTAAGTATGCATGGTAATATGCATGCATATTATCTCTATGCAAAAAAGGTGTTCCCAAAGAAGCAGAAAGAGTTGCCACCTGCTGTCAATGGCGATAGATGTGAAAGTATGCATAATAAAGCTAGGTACTTTTAAGTAAATATAGTCATGTACATAAGATACAATAATTCTTAACCCAGTTTTCTCACACCATCAATAAGTCAGTTCTGCGCTTACTGGAAATGAAATTAAATGAAATGAATCGGGCTTTAGGCCACCTTTGTGCACATATAGGCTAAACTGGGCCAGGAGAACCTCCTGAGGATGGTGAAATGAATGAGATGACACTGTCCTCCAGACACAGGATTCGAAATTCGAGCCCTGGCGGTCTGAGGCCGAGCACGCTACCTCTCAGTCACGGAGGCTCCCCACAATACTGACTTTCACACGTGGATGGGGAAGAAACATTTTTGTTTCTTTGAAACCGCCGAGACCGGAATCGAACCCCGAACCGTGAAAGGCAGCGGTGCTAACCACTACCCTAGGGCCCCCGCCCTTGCGCTTACTGGAAGCAGAGGAAGTATCATTCCGCTAAAACAATAAATGAATGATTGAATGAATGAATGAATGAATGAATGAATGAATGAATGAATGAATGAATGAATAAATGAATGAATGAATGAATAAATGAATGAATAAATGAATGAATGAATGAATGATTGAATGAATGAATGAATGAATGAATGAATGAATAAATGAATGAATGAATAAATAAATAAATGAATGAATGAATGAATGAATGAATGAATGAATGAATGAATGAATGAATAAATGAATGAATGAATGAATGAATGCATGAATGAATGAATGAATGAATGAATGAATGAATGAATGAATGAATGAATGAATGAATGAATGAATGAATGAAGGAATGAATGAATGAATGAATGAATGAATGAATGAATGAATGAATGAATGAATGAATGAATGAATAAATGAATGAATGAATGGATGAATGAATGAATGAATGAATGAATGAATGAATGAATGAATGAATGAATGAATAAATGAATGAATGAACAAACGAATGAATGAATGAAAAAATGAATGCACGGCATTAATAAGTCAGCTCTGCGCTTACTGGAAGCAGAGGAAGTATCATTCCGCTAAAACAATGAATGAATGAATGAATGAATGATTGAATGAATGAATGAATGAATGAATGAATAAATGAATAAATGAATGAATGAATGAATGAATGAATGAATGAATAAATGAATGAATGAATGAATGAATGAATGAATGAATGAATGAATGAATGAATGAATGAATGAATGAATGAATGAATGAATGAATGAATGAATGAATGAATGAATGAATGAATGAATGAATGAATGAATGAATGAATGAATGAATGAACGCGTTATTGGTGCTTTGTTCACATGCCGGCTAAATTGGGCCAGGAAAACTTTTTGAAATGGTGGGATAAATTAGACATTCGAGTTCTGACGGGGAATAACTATTTGTTTCTTTGAATCCTGACAACCAGAGTGAGTGACTGTATCCCCAGAGCTCCAACATCACAGACAGGTAGCCTTAACCACTATACACCAGGGCCAGAGTGAGTGACTGTATCCCCCGAGCTCCGACATCACAGACAGGTAGCCTTAACCACTATACACCAGGGCCAGAGTGAGTGACTGTATCCCCCGAGCTCCGACATCACAGACAGGTAGCCTTAACCACTATACACCAGGGCCAGAGTGAGTGACTGTATCCCCTTAGCTCCGACATCACAGACAGGTAGCCTTAACCACTATACACCAGGGCCACAGTGAGTGACTGTATCCCCCGAGCTCCGACAACACAGACAGGTAGCCTTAACCACTATACACCAGGGCCAGAGTGAGTGACTGTATCCCCCGAGCTCCGACATCACAGACAGGTAGCCTTAACCACTATACACCAGGGCCACAGTGAGTGACTGTATCCCCCGAGCTCCGACATCACAGACAAGTAGCCTTAATCACTATACACCAGGGCCACAGTGAGTGACTGTATCCCCCGAGCTCCGACATCACAGACAGGTAGCCTTTACCACTATACACCAGGGCCACAGTGAGTGACTGTATCCCCCGAGCTCCGACATCACAGACAAGTAGCCTTAACCACTATACACCAGGGCCACAGTGAGTGACTGTACCCCCGAGCTCCGACATCACAGACAGGTAGCCTTAACCACTATACACCAGGGCCACAGTGAGTGACTGTATCCCCCGAGCTCCGACAACACAGACAGGTAGCCTTAACCACTATACACCTGGGCCACAGTGAGTGACTGTATTCCCCGAGCTCCGACATCACAGACAGGTAGCCCTAACCACTATACACCAGGGCCAGAGTGAGTGACTGTATCCCCCGAGCTCCGACAGCACAGACAGGTAGCCTTAACCACTATACACCAGGGCCACAGTGAGTGACTGTATCCCCCGAGCTCCGACATCACAGACAGGTAGCCTTAACCACTATACACCAGGGCCAGAGTGAGTGACTGTATCCCCCGAGCTCCGACATAACAGACAGGTAGCCCTAACCATTATACACCAGGTCCAATGCCCACTAAATGTGTAGAAAAATATTGAGACGAGGAAATATATAAAGTACAAAAAATTAACGGTTAACAAAATGTTGTGCCGTAATCTTCTTCCAAATACTTCACAGGAACAAACAGAGATGCCACTAGTCGCTGGAGAATATACTGGAACCCGCACCGCTGGCTGTCCCTCGGGGATTAAAGGACATAACTGCCCCTGGCACTTACGTCCCTCAAACCCCAAGGGTACAAAATACACAGGCCGATTATTAATAATGGCCAAAGCGTTACAACTGAACAACTAATACATGTATATACTTACTCCACGGCGGCTTAATGGCGGGCCAATGCATCAGACGTTGTGCAGAGCTTTGGTTGACATTGACATGCAAAATAGAAAATAAAATAAATCAGGTTTATTTTCCCAGGGGCGTATGGTGTACTCCTCCCTATTTCATCAGTGTTTTGGTTCGGTGACGCTCTATACAAGTGTACTGAGTCAAAAGGTCGAAATAAACCGCACCGCTCAACCACCAAATGTTCAGAACACCCTTTGAAAAAAATGTATTTTGTCATTTTAATTAAAAACACATTTGAAAACAATACCACTTATAATTCAAAGTGAGTGTTTATTTTCTAGTGTGTGCGTGACAAATATCAGTGAGTATTTGGGATGTGAAAAAAATTATAAAAGCAGTATAACATGACAGTCATGCCGAAATTAATGGATTGCTCCTTGGCCCGAGACACACATCTGGTAACGTTTCATCCGTGCAATCCGGATCGTAATCCGGATCCTGGATCTGGATAGTAATCCACAAAATTTTATAGATTGGTCCTTGGTAGACAAACAGACAAACACACTAACAAACCAACACGACTAAAAACATAACCCTCCTGGTAGAGATTAACAACGCCTGAAAACGCCGTTGGTAATTTGACTGTCTACATGCCAATTCTATGTGCAAAGCTACCTCATAAATAAGCTCTCTATATATATTGTTATGCTGTTTTAATAATTATAATCCATGCAACTATCCGATATAGACTTACACAATTAACATTCCTTTTGTTGGTGAATACAAATATATCCAAGTATAGGTTATATATTATATACAAAATAAATATTATATACAAATAAAAAAGGCAAGAACCTTAGAAATGTCTTGGTCAAAGTAATATTCATATCAGTTTGTATACCTGACCATATATTTTGTTTTAAGATAACCTGTATTATATTAATTGTACGCTATTATATTTCAGCTAAATTAAGCTGCCCAACTACAGATTCTGTAATACTCCTTGAAATTCATCATTTATTTGAAGCTGGCATTGTATTGAATGGACATCTTAATTCAGTTAAATAACAAATAGACCAACACCTGTAATATGCTTACAAATGTAATAAGCCTACACATGTAATAGGCCTACACAATCATGTAATAGGTCTGCACATGTAATATGCCTGCACATGTAATAGGCCTACATGTGTAATAGGCCTACAGGTATAATAAGTGTACACATGTAATAGGCCTACACATTTAATAGGCCTACACATGTAATAGGCATACACGTGTAATAGGCCTACACATGTAATAGGCCTACACATGTAATAGGCCTACACATGTAACACGCCTACACATGTAACACGCCTACACATGTAATAGGTCCTATAGATGTAATAGGTCTACAAATGTAATAAACCTACACATGTAATAGGCCTACACATGTAATAGGCCTACACATGTAATAGGCCTACACATGTAACACGCCTACACATGTAACACGCCTACGCATGTAATAGGTCCTATAGATGTAATAGGCCTACAAATGTAATAAACCTACACATGTAATAGGCGTACACATGTAATATGCCTACACATGTAATATGTCTACACATGCGAGCACATGTATATACGCTGAACAAAACTGGTTGTCGTTTTGGGAAGTGTATATATGCACACATGAAGATGTACAGATGTTTGGTGGTGGATTGTTGACGAACATGAAAGTCATTCCAGATTTATTTGTCAGTACAATTAGAAGAAAGGGATATTATGCTGGGGATGATATGGAGGTCATCACCCCAGGTCACGAGGGATGATACAGGGGTCATCACCCCAGGTCACCAGAGTTGACAGTGTAAATTTATATTTGCATGGTAAAATTTATCACAGTAAAAATTCAAGCGTTGCCGTTATTGGAAAGTATTTTCGTGAATAGCTAAGCTAGTTGTTACAAGTTGTCCATACATCCATCTCAACCCTCAGCGCACCATACCTAACTATGACAGACATAAAGACATAGTTTGACCAATAACTGAGCCTGCGGAAAATGCAGGGTTTTTAAGTACTCAGATTGTGCAAGATCTGTATAAATCTGCATTCAGATACAGCTCATTTTCCCAGGTTAACCGTTACGCAACACATGGGTCATTGCGCAATCTCAACAAACAATGGTTTTATCGCCCTGGCCACAACACGGTGGGGGCGAATTTCTGACTTTTGTTGGTAAAATGCAAACGCGCGCGTAAAACCACAAATATGAAGGAATGTGTTATGCTCTGTAAAGCCAAAAAGCAGTAACTGCTTACTTGAAAAATGAGTAGTTACCGCCTATTGGCTTTGCACGGCGGTGTTGATCAAGGGTGCTCGAAATCGTCTTGATATAGATGAGCTAGTTAAGTGACCAGCTATTCACTCACTTGATTTCACAAACGGACAGGACATTGGTTGTTTTCCACGATGTATTTGACAAGTTGACCGCATCTGTTTCGACACAATGCAAACACGAGACGTTGACCCTTTGATGTTTCAATGTTGGGCCAGCGTCGCGGACGTTGGGCAAATATCGATCCAGTGGTCCATCTGTCGCGCCTGCTGATAATTGAAATGCCGGTTCATCTGGTCAGTTTGGTGAAAATAGCAACGCACGTTAATTTGATCAACTTCTTTACACTTTGATGTCAGACAAAATATACAGCGATAGGAAAAGTAATGCCATGGGTGCCCGTGTAGCGGGTTGATGATCAAGTGGAGTGTCCGTTGAATTTTTTTGCAAAGTGCATACGCTACGTCAGATACCGAACGTGCTAAGTGCCCGTGCATGTACGTTCATGGGGAATTCATCGTTAAGGATACGCTATTATGTACACATGTGTCGTCCGTATACGTATCCGTCACGTATGTCGTCCGTATGCGTGTCCGTCCGTAAGTTATACGTGGCACATATTAACATATCGCCTTTGTAATCAAACCTAATGTGTCCATAAATCACCTGTATCCCTATAAGACGTATATTTGACGATCTTTAGCAATCCTGAAATATGTTCAAAAATTTATTTTATTCCCCAAAACAGTAATTTGATCGGCTAATAAGAGTAATTAATAGCAATTATAGTCGTACATAGCGCATAAAGGGATAATAGTGAACTGCCTACATTTCCCGTTACAGTTAATGTATATGAGAACGTGGACAAATAGCGGAAATTAATTTTACATCAATAGCTAACATATTTTTTTGCAAACATTGGATTTGTATATTGTACAGCACCCGTACCAACGTAAACCAACTATAATGCAGCATAACAACACAACGTCGTTGTGTGATGACAAAGGCTAACCATTCCACAGCACAGGCCTGCGACGCATGACTTTATTTTCAGTGCTAATTGGAGCTACTCAGACAAAATGACCTGCCGCCACTGACTTCAGAGCATATGCACAAAGCGACACAATGCGACCTGTCGCAAATTGTCCATGTATTTACAGGGGTAATTCCGTGTCAATTTGAGCCTGCTAATGGAACAAGTGGGACATAATACCAGCCCGCACTATAAAGGAAGTTAGCTAGAGATACAGGGATATAGGGTCAACTCTGCAAAGCCGACAACCAGTAAATGTTTAGTTAAAAAGTAAGCAGTTACTTCCTTTTGGCTTTGTGCGGCAAATTTCTCGTCTATCGCGTAACAGATCAATCGAATCGAAGCCAATTAACAGCATATTAAAAAGCGCTGGACGGCCAGTGGCCAGGTGTGTGCGCGGGTCAAATCACAGACAGGCTGTGCTCGGGCAGCGGTCGGCAGGGTCATTGTTGACGCCCCGCAGAGGAACTCACCGCGACTCCTTGCCGCGACTTGAGAGCTGAAGCGGCCGCTTAAGACGATTACGAGCAGCTCTGCAGGCGCTGGCTCAGCCGGACATCGTCACCGTATCACAGTTCAAAGTCGATGAGTTTGAAAAGAACCGTCTAATTTGAGAGCAATCAAAGTCGCGGCCTCGCTCCATCTAAGCGCGCGGCCGCCGCGTCACAAGCGGTGGATCCCATTGTCTGATGCCATACGGTAACTGTTAACCTTCTGAACGCCACGGTGACTGTTAACCTTCTGAACGCCACGGTAACTGTTAACCTTCTGGATGCCACGGTAACTGTTAACCTTCTGAATGCCATGGTAACTGTTAACCTTCTGAATGCCACGGTAACTGTTAACCTTCTGAATGCCACGGTAACTGTTAACCTTCTGAATGCCATGGTAACTGTTAACCTTCTGAATGACACGGTAACTGTTAACCTTCTGAATGCCACGGTAACTGTTAACCTTCTGAACGCCACGGTAACTGTTAACCTTCTGAATGCCACGGTAACTGTTAACCTTCTGAACGCCACGGTAACTGTTAACCTTCTGAATGCCATGGTAACTGTTAACCTTCTGGATGCCCCGGTAACTGGTAACCTTCTAAATGCCATGGTAACTGTTAACCTTCTGAATGCCACGGTAACTGTTAACCTTCTGAATGCCACGGTAACTGTTAACCTTCTGAATGCCATGGTAACTGTTAACCTTCTGAATGACACGGTAACTGTTAACCTTCTGAATGCCACGGTAACTGTTAACCTTCTGAACGCCACGGTGACTGTTAACCTTCTGAATGCCATGGTAACTGTTAACCTTCTGGATGCCACGGTAACTGTTAACCTTCTGAATGCCATGGTAACTGTTAACCTTCTGAATGCCACGGTAACTGTTAGCCTTCTGAATGCCACGGTAACTGTTAACCTTCTGAATGCCATGGTAACTGTTAACCTTCTGAATGACACGGTAACTGTTAACCTTCTGAATGCCACGGTAACTGTTAACCTTCTGAACGCCACGGTAACTGTTAACCTTCTGAATGCCACGGTAACTGTTAACCTTCTGAATGCCATGGTAACTGTTAACCTTCTGAATGCCACGGTAACTGCTAACCTTCTGAACGACACGGTAACTGCTAACCTTCTGAATGCCACGGTAACTGTTAACCTTCTGAACGCCACGGTAACTGTTAACCTTCTGAATGCCACGGTAACTGTTAACCTTCTGAATGCCACGGTAACTGTTAACCTTCTGAACGCCACGGTAACTGTTAACCTTCTGAACGCCACGGTGACTGTTAACCTTCTGAACGCCACGGTAACCGTTAACCTTCTCAACTCCACGGTAACTGTTAACCTTCTCAACTCCACGGTAACTGTTAACCTTCTAATGCCACGGTGACTGTTAACCTTCTGAACGCCACGGTAACTGTTAACCTTCTGAACGCCACGGTAACTGTTAACCTTCTGAACGCCACGGTAACTGTTAACCTTCTCAACTCCACGGTAACTGTTAATCTTCTGAATGCCACGGTAACTGTTAACCTTCTGAACGCCACGGTAACTGTTAACCTTCTGAACGCCACGGTAACTGTTAACCTTCTGAATGCCACGGTAACTGTTAACCTTCTGAACGCCACGGTAACTGTTAACCTTCTGAACGCCACGGTAACTGTTAACCTTCTCAACTCCACGGTAACTGTTAATCTTCTGAATGCCACGGTGACTGTTAACCTTCTGAACGCCACGGTAACTGTTAACCTTCTGAACGCCACGGTAACTGTTAACCTTCTCAACTCCACGGTAACTGTTAATCTTCTGAATGCCACGGTAACTGTTAACCTTCTGAACGCCACGGTAACTGTTAACCTTCTCAACTCCACTGTAACTGTTAATCTTCTGAATGCCACGGTAACTGTTAACCTTCCGAATGCCATGGTAACTGTTAACCTTCTGAATGCCACGGTGACTGTTAACCTTCTGAACGCCACGGTAACTGTTAACCTTCTGAATGCCACGATAACTGTTAACCTTCTGAACGCCACGGTAACTGTTAACCTTCTGAGCGCCACGGTAACTGTTAACCTTCTAAATGCCACGGTGAATGTTAACCTTCTGAATGTCACGGTATATGTTAGCCTTCTGAATGCCACGGTAACTGTTAACCTTCTGAATGCCACGGTAACTGTTAACCTTCTCAACTCCATGGTAACTGTTAACCTTCTGAATGCCACGATAACTGTTAACCTTCTGAACGCCACGGTAACTGTTAACCTTCAGAACGCCACGGTAACTGTTAACCTTCTGAATGCCACGGTGACCGTTAACCTTATGAATGCCACGGTAACTGTTAACCTTCTCAACTCCATGGTAACTGTTAACCTTCTGAATGCCACGGTGACTGTTAACCTTCTGAATGCCACGGTAACTGTTAACCTTCTGAATGCCACGGTAACTGTTAACCTTCTGAACGCCACGGTAACTGTTAACCTTCTGAACGCCACGGTAACTGTTGACCTTCTGAATGCTACGGTAACTGTTAACCTTCTGAATGCCACGGTAACTGTTAACCTTCTAAACGCCACGGTGACTGTTAACCTTCTGAACGCCACGGTAACTGTTAACCTTCTGAACGCCACGGTAACTGTTAACCTTCTAAATGCCACGGTAACTGTTAACCTTCTGAACGCCACGGTAACTGTTAACCTTCTGAACGCCACGGTGACTGTTAACCTTCTGAATGCCACGGTAACTGTTAACCTTCTGAATGCCACGGTAACTGTTAACCTTCTGAACGCCACGGTGACTGTTAACCTTCTGAATGCCACGGTAACTGTTAACCTTCTCAACTCCATGGTAACTGCTAACCTTCTGAATGCCACGGTAACTGTTAACCTTCTGAACGCCATGGTAACTGTTAACCTTCTGAACGCCACGGTAACTGTTAACCTTCTGAATGCCATGGTAACTGTTAACCTTCTGAACGCCACGGTAACTGTTAACCTTCTGAACGCCACGGTAACTTTTAACCTTCTGAATGCCACAGTAACTGTTAACCTTCTGAATGCCACGATAACTGTTAACCTTCTGAATGCCACGGTAACTGTTAACCTTCTGAATGCCATGGTAACTGTTAACCTTCTGAACGCCACGGTGACTGTTAACCTTCTGAACGCCACGGTAACTGTTAACCTTCTAAATGCCACGGTAACTGTTAACCTTCTGAACGCCACGGTAACTGTTAACCTTCTGAATGCCACGGTAACTGTTAACCTTCTGAACGCTACGGTAACTGTTAACCTTCTCAACTCCATGGCAACTGTTAACCTTCTGAATGCCACGGTAACTGTTAACCTTCTGAATGCCACGGTAACTGTTAACCTTCTGAACGCCACGGTAACTGTTAACCTTCTGAATGCCACGGTAACTGTTAACCTTCTGAACGCCACGGTAACTGTTAACCTTCTGAATGCCACGGTAACTGTTAACCTTCTCAACTCCACGGTAACTGTTAACCTTCTAATGCCACGGTGACTGTTAACCTTCTGAACGCCACGGTAACTGTTAACCTTCTGAACGCCACGGTAACTGTTAACCTTCTGAACGCCACGGTAACTGTTAACCTTCTCAACTCCACGGTAACTGTTAACCTTCTGAACGCCACGGTAACTGTTAACCTTCTCAACTCCACGGTAACTGTTAACCTTCGGAATGCCACGGTAACTGTTAACCTTCTGAACGCCACGGTAACTGTTAACCTTCTCAACTCCACGGTAACTGTTAATCTTCTGAATGCCACGGTGACTGTTAACCGTCTGAACGCCACGGTAACTGTTAACCTTCTGAACGCCACGGTAACTGTTAATCTTCTCAACTCCACGGTAACTGTTAATCTTCTGAATGCCACGGTAACTGTTAACCTTCCGAATGCCACGGTAACTGTTAACCTTCTCAACTCCATGGTAACTGTTAACCTTCTGAATGCCACGGTGACTGTCAACCTTCTGAACGCCACGGTAACTGTTAACCTTCTGAATGCCACGATAACTGTTAACCTTCTGAACGCCACGGTAACTGTTAACCTTCTGAACGCCACGGTAACTGTTAACCTTCTAAATGCCACGGTGAATGTTAACCTTCTGAATGCCACGGTATATGTTAACCTTCTGAATGCCACGGTAACTGTTAACCTTCTGAATGCCACGGTAACTGTTAACCTTCTCAACTCCATGGTAACTGTTAACCTTCTGAATGCCACGATAACTGTTAACCTTCTGAACGCCACGGTAACTGTTAACCTTCTGAATGCCACGGTAACTGCTAACCTTCTGAATGCCACGGTAACTGTTAACCTTCTGAACGCCATGGTAACTGTTAACCTTCTGAACGCCACGGTAACTGTTAACCTTCTGAATGCCATGGTAACTGTTAACCTTCTGAACGCCACGGTAACTGTTAACCTTCTGAACGCCACGGTAACTGTTAACCTTCTAAACGCCCTGGTAACTGTTAACCTTCTCAACTCCATGGCAACTGTTAACCTTCTGAACGCCACGGTAACTGTTAACCTTTTGAATGCCGCCAACGTTTTCTGTCTCAACTTTCATCCCAATTGAATATCATGCAAATTGCAGTCTACCTGTAAAAATACATAATGCGTTTATAAATATTAATTATTATTTGTAATAAAATTAGATTGATATATGAAAATTGATACATGAAAATTAGTTTGATATCTAATTTTCAACGCTACAATTCGCCATCGCGGCAGAGATTCACGAATCGTGGCGATGCAAATGTTTGATGTCACAGAGCTAAAAGAGTTACGTAAGGAGGGTGTCCACCAGAGGAGGCTTAAAGGTACATACTTCGAAGTAACCAGACTATGAAATTGGCTATAAGGCCTGGTTTTTCTATTGTTTATATTTATTTTGATAAATATCGCCGCCAAAACGACATTAAAATGCAGTATTGTCATTCAACAATTCTCCACTGTGGCCCACACTTAGCGTGGTATCATAGATCATGCATGTTATGTGCTGATCATGTGATGTAGGCCTTTCTATTTCTGACAGTTCAGTAAACAAACAAGCATGACAAGCAATGGCAGAGACATGACATAGGCCTAGCCTTATGATTTTTCAAGTAAGCCTAGCGTTTTTCAAAGTCGAGCAGTCTAGAGTACATTATTACTGTTAGATGATATGTCTTACTTGAACTGAGATAGGAACCTATATAGATCATATAGATAGAAGCTCGATGATGTCTTCGACGAACTCGAAGCCACTCTGTGGTCAGCTGCAGCTCTGCAACTGTGTTGTGTAAAGCGGTTATAAAGCCCGCGCTGCCACCAGACACCACATGATATGATGTATATACACGGCATAGGCCTATGTGTGATGTGTGGCCGACCGCCCTGAGCTGTCAACATTGTCAGGAGTGTGTTCCCACAGTCTCAGAGATGACGATGAGTTGTTGTCTGGTGGCATTTTTAAGTGGGTGTTATAGTAGGCCTACTAGGCTTATATTATATTAAAATTCGATAAAAAAAAATGCTCCGCAGAGATAGCACTACATGCAGCATGCCCTCAGTATCTCACCTCGTTGTTGCGATGGGCTGTGACCTGTGACCTCACCAGCAATCTCTGTCATCACCATATATGGTAGGCATATCAGTTAGGCTATTGTGTGGTTTGACTGTATAGTAGACTACTGGCCACTACTGTAGGCCTACACGAGTTGTAGGCCTATATCATTTATGTATAATTATCAGTTTAGACCCTACCTTACACTGTGTGCGTGGGAAATAAAAAAACACATTAGTGCAATAATACATAGTCTTTTGAAATGTATTGGTTCTCAGTAGGAGGCTTGGGCACGTGGGTTGATTTGTTGTGTCTGCGTCTCATCATCATGTTGTTCAATCAGGGGAAGGGATGTGGAGTTATAGGATATTGTGGGCGAATATAGGCCTAATTGATATTGCTTAATAGGCCTTGGGCTAGATGCTGATTAAATGATTTCAACACACCCCATATTTTATAATAGCAGAGATCTCCCTCTTGCTAAATGACATGTGGATGGTGTGGATGGTGTGTTTACAACTGAACTGCTGTGTCTGCTCGCTCGGCTTGCGTACGCCACAATCACGTGACTAAAATTAGCATATGGCGTGTTTACACAAATTCAAATGGCGACAGTTTGAATATCACTCGGCGATACAATCATTAAAACATATTATATGAGAGTCCTGAATGATTCAGTATGGCCACATATATGCGGCAATTTGTATCATAATTAAACTGAAAGTCATGTTTTGAAAACTCTATGCCAGGATATACTTCAATGTAGGAACCTTTAAGTGGAGCGCGTCCGCCTGATCCGTCCCTTCCTGCTTAACATCGTGGATATCAATGTGAGCCGGGGTATTAGTGGAGGCACGTGCATCACTCTGGTCATTAAAACATCCTGTGATTTACTGCCTAAATAAAGAACACTGCCAATCAAATATAATTCAATGAAATGTGATGTTTTTTTCAGCACTTTGCTTCACAGTCGTTTATTTGGTGAATGTATACACAGATACAAGCCATAAGCAGCTAAGTATAGGCCTAGGCCTACATTTAGTAACATTTATTAAAATGTGCATGCAAAAATTTAATATTGCTATGAAATGAACAATAAAACAAAAACGAAGGTAAAAAAACATGTAAGTACACAATAAAAAAATAACACATTGCAGATTTTTTTTTAAATTATCTACTGAACAGAAAAAAAACGCTTTTTAAAATTGAACAATGCAAATTATTTCATGCAGTGATATCAGATGATTAAAAGGGATAATGTCAGGTCATATGACCCCCCCCCCCCCCCTAGAGCTTTAATGCCTCAATAGGTCTTTTGTGATACATATATGCCGACGTCTTATTTATACCCGTGACTTATTATGTATGAGATCGAGACCCCCCGGAGATCCACAGAACACGTAATGTTTAATAATAGAGCCAGTACAAAGGCCTTGAGGCATCAGATCTACTCAGGGGTTTGTTTGTGTGACGGTATAATTATATATGACTTATATACGTACCATATGATTCTTACATAATATTCAAAAGTCAAAGGGAATCAGGTTGATTTTTTTTCAAGTTGTATCTCAAAGTACTTAGTGCTACATACATTTCTGTAATACCACATATCGCACATGCACTGTTTTGTATTCATATCGCTGCTCTGCTTTTTGTTTTTAAGCATACACTTTTCGTTAGAAATTAAGCCATGCAGCCAATCACTCACTCATTTGCTTGATAGGTGAGAAATAAATCACCAACTCAGACAAACGGATGTTTAAGCAATCACCTGCTCACCCATTTAATTCACATTTATTCTCATCCCAAACAAACACCCCGCCAAGCTGTGGTCTGGCGTGATTAAAACTGCCCCGGGGATGTATTTGTGCCAACAACAAAGTGGCCGACTGTGAAGCAAAGTACTGAAAAATACATCACAAGGTGGGCTCAATAGTGCACAAATGCTATATGACAATGGACCAACTCTATACGACAGTGGGTCAGCACTATATGACAGTGGGCCACCGTTGGCCCAGTGGCTCTCTCTTTCCATCAAGCATCTGTAACTGATGGGTGGTCTCCTCTGCAACTGGACAAATCACAAATCGACACCATATGTTGGTTCAATGCTAAGCCAACGTGGTAGACGTTGATCAAGCATTAAACCTACATTGGGTCGGCGTCTCATGTTCGCTTCTGCTAGGAGGACCATCTGTCGAGTTGAAGACTGGCGCCGCAGCACAAATTACCGGTGTCGCACCTTAGGGGTGATCTCGGTGTTTTCTGTTGGCACCTCCGCCTACAGCCTGTAGCTGGTGCAGCTGTTAGCCTCTCAAACCGCAGCCAGCAGGCTTTCTGGCCGCAATTCTCCTGAATCTACTCCTCTGCCAAACAATTCACTGATTCCCATTAGGGAAAAACAGCGGGGTACTTATACAAGTCCTTGTGATATACATTCATGTATTATGGTAACGAAGAGGCATTAGGCCTACTTCTACACTTAAGTATCATAGAACGAAATGAAATGATGAATGAATGAATGAATGAATGAATGAATGAATGAATGAATGAATGAATGAATAAATGAATGAATGAATGAATGAATGAATGAATGAATGAATGAATGAATGAATGAATGAATGAATGAATGAATGAATGAATGAATGGACGAATGAATGAATGAATGAATGAATGAATGAATGAATGAATGAATGAATGAATGAATGAATGAATGAATGAATGAATGAATGAATGAATGAATGAATGAATGAATGAATGAATGAAATACATGAAATACATGAAATACATGAATGAATAAATGGATGGATGGATGGATGGATGGATGGATAGATGGATGGATGGATGGATAGATGGATAGATGGATGGATGGATGGATGGATGGATGGATGGATGGATGGATGGATGGATGGATGGATGGATGGAATGGTTTTGAGGATGGATGGATGGATGGATAAATGGATGGATGGATGGATGGATGGATGGATGGATGGCTGGATGGATGGATGGATGGATGGGTGGATGGATGGATGGATGGGTGGATGGATGGAAGGTGAGTGTATGGATGCATGCATGCATGTATGGATGGGGTTTTAGACATTTGAGACGTCTGTTCACATACAAGCTGAATCGAACAATGAGCAATCCGTGATGATGGTGACATAAATCAGGTGACCTTGATATATCACTCGAAATTAGAAAGCTCGTGGCCTGGGGTCGAGTACGCGACCTCTCGGTCAAACTTTCAAATGCCAGTATATTGACAACGATTACGTACATATGTAACTTTGACATTATTTCCATTGACAATAATATTGCACATGGTTCTATAAATCTGTATGTACAATGTGACTGTGTATCCACTCCCCACAACGTTTCGGATTTACATTATTTCACTATTACCTTCTCTCTGTCGTCCACTGATAGAGCCAGTTGCGTTTTAAAAAGTGTTAAGAAAAAATAATATTCACCATTATATTTGTGATTAGAGCTTAAAGGGTCTTGATCGGGATAATATTGGCCCAGACAGTGGCCCATCATTAATCAGCATTGGGCAAATGTATCGTGTTATCTGGGAAGTGGCTTTTCCGGCGTCGGGGTAAGAAAGCGTCACCCACGTTGCTATGTGACAGTACCCAAGCAAACACGGGTCAATCACCCAATGCTATTCCAATGTTGGGCCAAGGGTTGTATTAGTGTTGGGCCAGCATCTTAGACGATTGACCGACATTGAACCAGCGATGAGCTGCGACGCTGGCCCAATATTGAACCGGATTCGGGTGGGTAGGCCTATATCGTGTGTACGTGTGTAGAGACATGCGGCAGCCCGATTCACTGGCAATACAAGTAGTGGTTAGATGCTAACCAGCACCTGCGATGGTGGTGGAAGGAATACACGTGGAAGATATACTTTAACTTGTCTCTTTGGTTCTTTCCTTAATTATATCCTGGACATTTAGGATTCTGGCTAATGAGTTAGACCAGTACAGGTATATAAAATACAAAATATTAAGCCGACATTTTGTCTATAGCACTCGGACGGGGGCCCTAGTGTAGTGGTTAGCACCGCTGCCTTTCACGCTAGAGTTCGGGGTTTGTTCCCCGGTATTGGCGGTTTGAAAAAAACAAAAATGTTTCTTCCCCATCCAAACTCAGTATTGTGGGGAACCTCCGTGACCGAGAGGTTGCGTACTCGACCTCAAACTTCCAGAGTTTGAATTTCGAATCCTGTGTCTGGAGGGCAGTGTCATCTCACTTATCTCACCATCCTCAGGAGGTACTCCTGGCCTAATTTAGCCTGTATGGTCACAAAAGTGGCCTAAAGCCCGATTCATTTCATTTCACTTGTCTACATGTATAGCACTCAAACAGACTAAAGCCAGGCCTCGGAGTTCAGAAACTCCTGTTCTAGTGTTATATTTAATAACACTACATGTATGACTGACGCTAAGCCACAATTTCCACGTTCGCATTAAATACATGTATTTAGACCTATACAAAATTAATTTGGTAATACTGCTATTTTAGGTGGTTTTCTTCTTGACATTTTTGTTGTAAAAATGATTAAGATATTAAAAGCAACCAACTGTTATATTCCTATGGTACATGTAGGCTAATAAAGTGCATGTTTTACGATAACCTACACTGGTGATATCAGTACTAAAAGCCTTTTGTATTATCAACACTTTCACTCTATTGATCTGAAATCAGTACTTCTCAAAGCCAATAGGCAGTAATTTCTTAATGTAAGGAGTGATGTCTTTTGGGTTTGCACGATGGAGTACACAAAACGCAGCTTTACATATGCATCACCGCTATACACATGCAGGCTATTTAGATTTTAAATCTCGACAGAATATGTATGTTCTGTTTGTCGTTGAAATCAATTAAAATTACCGTGTCACAATAATTTTAATTTGTTATTCTGCTATTTTGACACCGCTTTATAAATGTAGCTAGATCGTTCCATTATAGATCAACGTTGGGCTGGCCTGCATGGAAGCGACTTTTCAAGATCTCCTTGCATGCAATAAATATTTTAAAACACTACAATTGATCTAAGTTTAGCTGAAACATAACTAAATTGATTTGAATTTGAAAAATATAATTTTATGTTTTAAAATATGAATTTAAGTTTCAGTATATCTATTTGCCCTATTAATGTTTCGTTTCATTGCGTATGTATATCATCTAATCCTCATCTATGTCAGGTGCCAGCCCCAACATACCCTGATGACATCGCAAGGCTCTGACACAGTGAACTCCATTTTTAAATGTAATAGTTCCAATACGATCACAATTTTACCCCTGCTGAAATGGCCTAGTTTTCATACTACTAAAAATATTAGTCTCAATTTCTTGGCATCCGAATTTTTTGGTAGGCAGCGCGAGTTTCGTGCTTACACAGCTGGCTGTGTAAACAAAATGGCGGTCAGTGTGACTGAGCCTCGCGCAGTAAATGAGTTAGGCGGCCCAGTCATAGCGGGTAGCCCCAACACGGCTGATACAGAACAGATTGATCTTACTTTGTACGGTCATATCTAAGACTTGGCCCCGATTAATAGGTTGATAAAATGATAAAAGGTATTAAAATCGGCAAAATCGCACCTATACTACATCGCATGCTCGGCTCATTTGTCGCAACGTCATTAAAAAAGTTATGGACATTTTTCAACCGTCATGTTGAAAATGATTGATTCTCCCGGGTAAAACGAATACAGCAATCCACGGCCTACTATGGTATGGGCTGCTCGCGGCTAGCCTCGTATAAGGATATAACAAGAGTATATCAATATATTCTTACTCATACCCATCTTCATCCCTACAGCAAGGCTAGCCTTCAAGTCTTCGACCTCAGAAAGGCCTAGCCTTGCAGTAAGAAATATGTTCATGCAGGCTAAAGAACCGAAGCATACTCACAAAACAGTATCCCAAAAGCAGCGGCTCGGTCGCCTGTAGCTGTCATCATCCTGATTACAAAATTGCATTGCGATTACCGCCGTCATCTTTTGGTAAGTTTGATAATCTTAGATTTGTCTAACTTGGATCTATTGCAAATTTGAACGGACGATAATCGCGCACAATATGTTGCACCTCTCAAATAGTGGGTGTAGTAAGCTAAAAATAGTTTAAAATTGTGATAAAGCTCTGAGCTTTTGACACAGTATAGGTATGATGATGTTCTATCAGTTTAACATGGGAGCCCACGATTTTTAAATTTCATGTTTAATGTTTTCGGTTTTTTTTATTTATACAAATACCACACTCGCCTTTAATTGTATATATCATGTATATTGTAACAAAAAATAATAATAATAATAATAATATAAATCGTAATATTGGGCTTATTAAGAGGGAGCCAATTTATTGCGCTCCCGAATAAAAATTAAAATAATGGTAATTCAAATTAACAAAATGTCCACCGCACCCCCCCCCCGTTTTTCACTTAAAATTACAGCTATGTCCCTTCACTTGCAAATTATGGATGTCGACCTAACTTGCATGAGAAAATAAAATATTGTGTCAAATAAACTTTTTGTCTTCATTTTTATTTACAAAACTGGCGCACAAATGATAATATCATCATAAATAAATATAATCCAATTTATAGCATCGTACTGCAATGACAATATTGACGTTGGTAATGAGACGCTTTAACCATATTATTTCGTTAATTTGAGGCCTACGTTTATTATGTTTACATTAACAGATTAGAAGGAATAAATATATGTATGTGTTTTCTATGTCTAAAAATGGAATATTTGGGCCAAATTAGAGCCATGTTGACAGTCCACTTAATTCAGTCAAAATCAGCCTTCGCATCCTTGACCGTCCTGTAACCGCCTATGCTTTTCAATCTAGCACAGAGAGTAGATACGGACACAATAATTAAACAATATCAAATACCAATTTAAATCATAGAATAAACAATCTTCTGTTATTGTCCAATTATGATCAAAATCTGGTAAAAGTGGGATTAGTAAGCTGAAATATAGTTTAAAGTGTGACACATTCAAATTATATTTTTTATGGCCAATATATTTTCCATAGCAAAAGGGAAGTTAACAAATAATAAAATATTCACTTATTATATATACGGACCATTCTGTGAGCATGATGGTCTGTCAAATCTCGCTATGTGTATACGCCTATCTAAAACAATAATGCCAAATGCCTATGTTGATGATTCTAATCCTCAAGGAGAAGATGCGTACTGGGCTGAAAATGGTTTGATAATACCTTTTCAGTACTTCATTATTGTCACGGTTTACAATGAGCCAGCTATCGGCAATATGTAGGTTTCATTGTGTAAAAAATACATACGATTTTTGAACATGATAAGCTAAATAAATACACATATTTTTGAAATGTTAACAGTGATCCAAGTCATTTGAGAATCATCACTTAAAAATGGAAACGCATGGCTGACTTACAATTATTCCAAAAATCAAATATACCATATATAGCAATAATGTATCTCCATGTATCATCATGTCAAGTATAAAGTATTCATACTTGACATGTTCAGCAGCGCGTACTGGATATGTCACTTTGTGGTTGCCGGATATTTCAGTTATCAAAAATAATTAATCCGCTTTGTACAAGTTTTACTTGATTTAGGTGGGTTTTTTTTAAATGAAACATGTAAAAAGGTACACATCATTGTTCTCAACCTTTATTAACAAATCGATAGCCTAGTGTTACAAAAATGAGACCAATTCATATTACATAAACTACACATGATAAAACTTTTATTTCATCCAAAATACATGTAGCTATGCATAGATGATATCATAGACAATATATCCCACCATGTCTAAGACATATATTTCGAAGCCTACATACAACACTCTTTAAGTTTTAGTTTTAAGTTTAGTGATTTATTTAATCCTATATGCTATCCAGTTTATTTGGTATAAACATATTTTTATTCACTAATTACAACAGCACAAAAACAAAATTATACTACAATGTTTCCCTTATTATTATAGGCATGTATGGATGGTGAAGCAGCTGACCACATGATCACCAAAAAACAGCGGACTTATCCATCCCTTTTTTTGCCACATACATGGTATTGTATGATACATGTAATTGTTGTATTATGTAAGTTTATCTGTATAAGTGAGGCGCACAACGGGACCAAATATGCCAAAACCGTGATAAATAGGCCTAGCTCTGAATGATTTTCCTTCATAAGAATAACAATATTACCAATGTGCTTAATAAGTGTAATGATAATATTCAACTCTTTAAGAAATAAGCGACAAAGACGTTGTTTTGTTGGGGCCTATTATAAATAAAATACATTTGAGCTAGATATGATTTTATGTAGTAACTATTCAAATTTGAACTATATGACATGATACATGTAGGCCATATATATTAGAATAATTTACTTCATTTTTGTTTAATTTACAATGTACACACACTACTAAAGTTAAAAAAAAAGAAAATTAGAATAAAATGATAAAAATTATGTTGAGTTACGTGTATGTGAGCTTTGACACTTTTATCACACATGTGATCTATTCGCTCAATATAATGTAGCTTGCGAACTCAATTTCGTATAGCCCAAACTGTATCTGAAACTAAAGGTTTGAGCCACAGATTGCGACGGTACGAACACGTGTAGTGATTCCTATGGGCGCTCACGGCTAAGGCTTGGCCACAATTTATAAAGTCAAAAATGCAGTGTGGCTGATTATATGAATGACCATATTGACTTATAAGTAGTCCACCCTGATGAATATTAACCCCTAGACCCATAAG
Source organism: Flabesymbios commensalis (assembly GCA_964017125.1). Classification (NCBI taxonomy): domain Eukaryota; kingdom Metazoa; phylum Annelida; class Polychaeta; order Terebellida; family Flabelligeridae; genus Flabesymbios; species Flabesymbios commensalis. The sequence goes on from OZ024905.1 coordinate 84,246,299, forward strand.
CGATTCAATTTGAATGTTCAGTCACCTAATGGTGTGTCTCGCTACCGCGATCCACAACACGAAGTGATTGAAAATAGTAAAATTAAGTTACAAGCATGAGTGCTGTATGTGTTAAAGGTACCAACAACACAAAAAGGGCTAAAGTTGCATAGCCGGTCTCATAATTATAATATTCCTATGCCCTCACAACCATCGTATTGTCAATGATACTACAAAAGTCATTTTCTAGAATATGGTCTGTGTCATTGCAAAATGATATCATTATCGTCCCCCTGCTTTGACACCGTTATGTGTTGCGATTTGTTTGGAGGTGCAGCTCATATTAAAATGCGGAAGAAATCTGGGAACATATATCCTTGGTGATGTGCGTGCGGCGGCTCCAACTAATATTCCGCACTGTTGAAGTAATAGTAATTGTAAAATGAATTTATTATTTGAAGATACCCCCTGCGAGGACTCAAACTTTAATAATATGCTGTATGGGGAAGACGGGGGGGTTCATTTATTTAAATGGAAACTTTCACTGGCTCATGGTAGCCACGCAATCATGGATTTTTCTCTATTATAACCAGGATAATAAGACAATTTTGTTTGTGACGCGAGGCCCAACATTAAAACAACATTGGATCTGACTGCGGATCGACACGGGCAGAAACCGACGGACACCCCGCGCCCAGAGGAGGTTGGAAGTGAGGTCACGTGACAACATTTTCGGGGTCATATTATCGAAGGGCGAGTTGCGGAATCATTCACAAACAACGTTAGCAGGCGAGAAACTTCTCCTGTCATATTTTTTCTGAAACTTCACTATATTCATCACTAGATCATCCACACACGCATGCGCGTTTTCACCTGGTCGGCTCCGTGTCATTTCCGGTTTTTTGTCAGACATTCACCTCAATTATCACCTTATCCTATTATGCCACACAATGCTGTAACTGCTTACTGGAGAAGTCAGCAGTTACTGTTGTTTGTCTTTGTTATGAAAAGGTAACTTATCTGTCATGCAAAGGTAATTTCTTACTTGAACAGTAATCATTTATTGCTGTTTACCTTCCTATTTACAGTGAAGAAAGGCCAGGAATAAATAATAACAATAATAATAATAATACAGACTAGCCATCTAAACATAGATATAGGACAAACAGATGCAGGCCAAATATTTTTATATTGACTATTTGACTGTTTGATCTATACAAGCAGATGGCCCATTGTCGCTGTGTACATTATACAACATTTCGTTTGATTGATTTTCATTTTTAACTGCTAAAATGGATAGCAGTATTAGTAGGATTAATCTCTTTCGAGAAAACAGGACGAAATTTATATCAGCCCGTACCCCTGTTAATTACATTATCATATTAGTCATAAATTATGCTTTTCAATTATATGAGTTTTTGTAAATTTGACACAAATAAATTATGCTGTAATAAGACTAAGCTGCTACCCCAGCAAACACGTGATGCTGACACAACATTGAGAAAACATTGGGCCAACTCTCTCGTGATTGCTGACACGTCATTCAACAGTGAAGTAGAGACTTTTGCTGTGAATAGTGATTACTTGGCATAAATGGCCAATCCAGCATGGCGCATGTCACTGGTGGGACTAACATCTTCCAAATGGGGCCTCAAATCAATCGATTTTAAAATTACATGTGAATGTTTTAAGCTTTTAGTTTGTGAACTTTAAAAATTGTCAGGCATACTATTTTTGTTTTTGTACTTTACTGTGACATACATAAGTAAACTTCACAACAATAATTATAATTTGTCTCTGTCATGAGAAGACGTAAAGATTGTGTTTCGATTTCCTCGCCAAATACCTAGAAAAAGGGTAATTCTATACCTTTCCTACAATTCTATAGTGCCAACAGGAGTAACTGTTCATTTGAAAAGTAAGCAGATTCAGCTGTTTGTATTTGCACTGCAGAATTATGAATGTGTGCCAGCAACTATACGCATCAGTGTTACATTATGCCTAAATTTAGTGTTGAAAGGTCGTATCTGTCGCTTTTTAAAGTGGCAGATCCGATCTCTTAATACCAGAGTGGCGACTGTCGTTAGATGAGAAAACTGCCTCGCAGCTAACATACTCACTACATAATCATGTGATGCCGTCTTCTTTCATATACTGCATCCTTACGGCATGTGACGCCAGCAACAGTAACACAGTCAGTCCAACAAACTCGACCATTTGAAACAATGTGGCTCAATGCTGGTCCACTGCATTGAGCCGACATTATTTGTTGGGTCTCGTCGTAGCGGGTACTTTGTACCAGATAAACAGGTCTCTGTGTTCTATCACAAGTAGTCTCTGTTCTGTGAAGCCTATTAGCCGTTTCTGGGTCGATATTTTGTCTTAATAACCGAAACAAGCGCTGATCAAATGAAATGAATCGGGCTTTAGGCCACCTTTGTGCACATATAGGCTAAACTGGGCCAGGAGAACCTCCTGAGGATGGTGAGATGATTGAGATGACACTGTCCTCCAGACACAGGATTCGAAATTCGAGCCCTGGCGGTCTGAGGCCGAGCACGCTAAGCGCTGATCAAACACAGCAAGAACATTACGCTCTCCAGAAACGATTGTGTCCATCATAATAATGACGTGGTCCTTATCCACCGGAAGCTAACCTTACAGTGGTAGATTACAATGACTTTATCAATTAATCTTCTTTCTAACATTAACACATAGGCCCATGCGTAACATCAAAAAATCTAGTTATATATTTATCGACCATTGGAAGGAGTTATACAGTTATGGTCCATTACATGCTGATATCGCTCGGACCAAGTACTCCAAATTACCGTCTTAGGACAGCTTTGCAATAAGAAGTCACAAGTCAGGCACGGCTTATTATACTTGAAAAGTAAGCAGTTACTGGCTTTTGACTTTGTACGGCAGATTTCTACAACAGAAATGCACACAGCAGTAACTGCCTATTTCTCAATTCAGCAGCTACTGCTGTTTGCCTTTTCAAGGAGTTGCCAGGACGCCCAGGAGTATTATAATGATTTCAGTCGGTGTGTATTGAATGTGTTGTCATGAAGTCATGATTTTTTTGTTTATCGTTACAATTAGCCCCCCCCCCCCGAATCCTGATGATGCACAGGGAGACACAGCCCTCCAGGCACAGACACCAGACACAGACACTGCCTTCCAGACACAGCCACTGCCCTCCAGACACAGACACTGCCCTCCAGACACAGACACCAGACACAGACACTGCCTTCCAGACACAGCCACTGCCCTCCAGACACAGACACTGTCCTCCAGACACAGACACTGTCCTCTAAACATAGACACTGACATCCAGACACAGACACTGTCCTCTAGAAACAGCCACTGCCCTCCAGACACAGACACTGCCCTCCAGACACAGACACTGCCCGCAAGACACAGACACTGCCCTCTAGACACAGACACAGCTCTCCAGACACAGACACTGCCCTCCAGACACAGACACTGTCTTTCTAGAAACAGACACTGCCCTCCAGACAAAGACACAGCCCTCCAGACACAGACATTGCCCTCCAAACAAAGACTCTGCCCTCTAGACACAGACACTGCCCTCCAGACACAGACACTGTCCTCTAGAAACAGACACTGTCCTCCAGACATAGACTCTGCCCTCCAGACACAGAAACTGCTCTCGAGATACAGATAATGCCCCTCAGACACAGACACTGTCCTCTAGACACAGACACTGTCCTCCAGACACAGGCACTGTTCCCCAGACACAGACACTGTCCGCCAGACACAGAAACTGGCGTCCAGACACAGATACTGTCCCCCAGACATAGACACTGTCTTTCCGACACAGATACTGTCCCTCAGACACAGACACTGTCCCCCAGACACAGATACTGTCCCCCAGACACATACACCGCGCTCCAGATACAGGTACTGCCCCCCCCCCCTAGACACAGACACTGCCTTCCAGACACAGACACTGTCCCCCAGACACAGACACTACCCTCTACAAACAGACACTGCCCTCGAGACACAGACACTGCCCTCCAGACACATGCACTGCCCTCCAGACACAGACACTGCCCTCCAGACACAGAAACCAGACACAGACACTGCCCTCTAGACACAGACATACACTGCTCTTCAGACTGACACTGCCCTCCAGACACAGTCACTGGCCTCCAGACACAGACACTGCCCTCCAGACACAGACACTGCCCTCCAGACACAGACACTGCCCTCCAGACACAGACACTGTGCTCCAGACACAGAGACTGCCCTTCAAACACAGACACTGACCTATAGACACAGACACTGCCCTCCAGACACAGACACTACCCTCTAGCCACAGACACTGCCCTCCAGACACAGACACTGTCCTCTAAAAACAGACACTGCCCCCCAGACACATACACAGCCCTCCAGACACAGACATTGCCCTCCAGACACTGACACTGCCCTCTAGACCCAGATACTGCCCTCCAGACATAGACACTGCCCTCCAGACACAGACACTGCCCTCCAGACACAGACACTGTGCTCCAGACACTGACACTGCCCTCTAGACCCAGATACTGCCCTCCAGACACAGACACTGTCCTCTAGAGACAGACACTGCCCTCCAGACATAGACACTGCCCTCCAGACACAGACACTGTCCTCTAAATACAGACACTGCCCCCCAGACACAGACACTGTCCTCTAAATACAGACACTGCCCCCCAGACACAGACACAGCCCTCCAGACACAGACATCGCCCTCCAGACACTGACACTGCCCTCTAGACCCAGACACTGCCCTCCAGACACAGACACTGTCCTCTAGAAACAGACACTGCCCTCCAGACATAGACACTGCCCTCCAGACACAGACACTGCCCTCCAGACACAGTCACTGCCATCGAGACACAGATAATGCTCCCCAGACACAGACACTGCCCTCTAGACACAGACACTGTCCTCTAAACACAGACACTGTCCCCCAGACACAGACACTGGCCTCCAGACAAAGATACTGTCCCCCAGACACAGACACTATCTCCCAGACACAAACACTGTCCCCCAGACACAGACACTGGCCTCCAGACACAGATACTGTCCCCCAGACACAGACAATGTCTCCCAGACACAGATACTGTTCCCGAGACACATACACCGCGCTCCAGATACAGATACTGCCCCCTCTAGACACAGACACTGCCTTCCAGACACAGACACTGTCCCCCAGACATAGACACTGCCCTTTAGACACAGGCACTGTCCTTCAGACACAGACACAGCCCTTGAGACACAGACACTGCCCTCCAGATACATACACTGCCCTCCAGACACAGACACGGCCCTCCAGACACAGACACGGCCCTCCAGACGCAGACACTGTCCACGAGACACAGACACTGCCCCCCAGACACATACACCGCGCTCCAGATACAGATACTGCCCCCCCTCTTAGACTCTAGACTCTAAACACAGACACTGTCTTCCACACACAGACACTGCCCTTCAGACACAGACACCGCCCTCGAGACACAGACACTGCCTTCCGGACACATGTACTGCCATCCAGACACAGACACTGCCCTCTAGACACAGACACTGTCCTCTGAACACAGACACTGTCCTCCAGACACAGACACTGTCCCCCAGACACAGACACTGTCCTCCAGACACAGACACTGGCGTCCAGACACAGATACTGTCCCCCAGACACAGACACTGGCTTCCAGACACAGATACTGTCCCTCGTACACAGACACTGTCCCCCAGACACAGATACTATCCCCCAGACACATACAACGCGCTCCAGATACAGATACTGCCCCCCCCCCTAGACACAGACACTGCCTTCCAGACACAGACACTGTCCCCCAGACACAGACACTACCCTCTAGACACAGCCACTGCTCTCCAGACACAGACACTGCCCTTTAGACACAGAAACTGCCCTCGAGACACAGACACTGCCCTCCAGATACATGCACTGCCCTCCAGACACAGACACTGCCCTCTAGACACAGAGACCAGACACAGACACTGCCCTCTAGACACAGACATATACTGTTCTCCAGACAGACACTGTTCTCCAGACACAGACACTGACCTCCAGACACAGTCACTGGCCTCCAGACACAGACACTGCCCTCCAGGCACAGACACTGCCCTCCAGACACAGACACCAGACACAGACACTGCCTTCCAGACACAGCCACTGCCCTCCAGACACAGACACTGTCCTCCAGACACAGACACTGTTTTCTAAACACAGACACTGCCATCTAGACACAGACACTGTTCTCTAGAAACAGACACTGCCCTCCAAGATATAGACACTGCCCTCCAGACACAGACACTGCCCGCCAGACACAGACACTGCCCTCCAGACACAGACACTGCCCTCCAGACACAGATACTGTGCTCCAGACACAGAGACTGCCCTTCAGACACAGACACTGACCTCTAGACACAGACACTGCCCTCCAGACACAGACACTACCCTCTAGACACAGACACTGCCCTCCAGACTCAGACACTGTCCTCTAGAAACAGACACTGCCCCCCAGACACAGACACTGCCCTCCAGACACAGAAACTGCCCTCCAGACACAGACACTGCCCTCGAGACACAGATAATGCCCTCTAGACACAGACACTGTCCTCTAAACACAGACACTGTCCCCCAGACACAGACACTGGCCTCCAGACACAGACACTGTCCGCCAGACACAGAAACTGGCGTCCAGACACAGATACTGTCCCCCAGACACAGACACTATCTCCCAGACACAAACACTGTCCCCCAGACACAGACACTGTCCCCCAGACACAGACACTGTCCCCCAGACACAGATACTGTTCCCGAGACACATACACCGCGCTCCAGATACAGATACTGCCCCCCCCCCCCCCTAGAGTCTAGACACAGACACTGTCCCCCAGACACAGACACTGCCTTCCAGACACAGACACTGTCCCCTAGACATAGACACTGCCCTCTAGACACAGACACTGACCTTCAGACACAGACACTGCCCTCGAGACACAGACACTGCCCTCCAGACACAGACACGGCCCTCCAGACACAGACACTGTCCACCAGACACAGACACTGCACCCCAGACACATACACCGCGCTCCAGATACAGATACTGCCCCCCCCCCCTAGAGTCTAGACACAGACACTGTCTTCCAGACGCAGACACTGCCCTCCATATACCTACCCTGCCCTCCAGACACAGACACGGCCCTCCAGACACAAACACTGTCCACCAGACACAGACACTGCCCTCCAGACACAAACACTGCCCTCCAGTCACATACACTGCCCTCCAGACACTGACACTACCCTCCAGACATATACACTGCCCCCCAGACACAGACACTGCCCTCCAGACACAGACACTGCCCTCCAGGCACAGACACTGCCCTCCAGACACAGACACTGCCCTCCAGACACAAACACTGTCCACCAGACACATACTCTGCCCTCCAGACACAGACACTGCCCTCCAGTCACATACACTGCCCTCCAGACACTGACACTACCCTCCAGACATATACACTGCCCCCCAGACACAGACACTGCCCTCCAGACCCAGACACTGCCCTCCAGACACAGACACCAGACACAGACACTGCCTTCCAGACACAGACACTGTCCTCCAGACACAGACACTGTCCTCCAGACACAGACACTGTTTTCTAAACACAGACACTGCTATCTAGACACAGACACTGTTCTCTAGAAACAGACACTGCCCTCCAAGATATAGACACTGCCCTCCAGACACAGACACTGCCCGCCAGACACAGACACTGCCCTCCAGACACAGACACTGTGCTCCAGACACAGAGACTGCCCTTCAGACACAGACACTGACCTCTAGACACAGACACTGCCCTCCAGACACAGACACTGCCCGCCAGACACAGACACTGCCCTCCAGACACAGACACTGCCCTCCAGACACATACACTGTGCTCCAGACACAGAGACTGCCCTTCAGACACAGACACTGACCTCTAGACACAGACACTGCCCTCCAGACACAGACACTACCCTCTAGACACAGACACTGCCCTCCAGACTCAGACACTGTCCTCTAGAAACAGACACTGCCCCCCAGACACAGACACTGCCCTCCAGACACAGAAACTGCCCTCCAGACACAGACACTGCCTTCGAGACACAGATAATGCCCCCCAGACACGGACACTGCCCTCTAGACACAGACACTGTCCTCTAAACACAGACACTGTCCCCCAGACACAGACACTGGCCTCCAGACACAGATACTGTCCCCCAGACACAGACACTATCTCCCAGACACAAACACTGTCCCCCAGACACAGACACTGGCCTCCAGACACAGATACTGTCCCCCAGACACAGACACTGTCCCCCAGACACAGATACTGTTCCCGAGACACATACACCGCGCTCCAGATACAGATACTGCCCCCCCCCCACTAGAGTCTAGACACAGACACTGTCTTCCAGACACAGACACTGCCCTCCAGACGCAGACACTGCCCTCCAGACACAAACACTGTCCACCAGACACAGACACTGCCCTCCAGACACAAACACTGTCCACCAGACACATACACTGCCCTCCAGACACAGACACTGCCCTCCAGTCACATACACTGCCCTCCAGACACTGACACTACCCTCCAGACATATACACTGCCCCCCAGACACAGACACTGCCCTCCAGACACAGACACTGCCCTCCAAACACAGACACTGCCCTCCAAACACAGACACTGTCTTCTAGACACAGACACTGCCCTTCAGACACAGATACTGTCCCCCAGATACAGACACTGCCCTCTAGACACAGACACGGGCCATGACGGTTTGAAACCGAGCATCCTACTTCCTGGTCATGGGGGCTCCCAATATATACGGTGCACATTCTAGATCTACCATAATCAGATAGTGCTGTTTTGGTGATGGCTAGATATCAATATTGAAACAAGTTTAATCATTCAGAGCAAAATTGACCAGATGCTCAAGTAAAGCATTTGATTGCAAAAATCGAATCAAATGCCTATGGAATCTGTGGATATCAATCCTGACCAATTATGTACTTGTACTTGTACTTGTCCACGCATCGTGTATTCTGTGCATAGGATCTACATCCTGTATTACTGCTATACAAAGCAATCAATTTATTCCATATAATGCAGTACATCGTTTTGGCATACACAAATGATAATATATAAACTAAAATACAGAATACATGGCATATATAAACATATAATATTAATACAAAAGAAGGTTAAAATGTTTTAGTTTTGATATAGTTTTTCCTTTCTCAATGTCATAGTGCGTTTGGTAAATATGGCCAGGTTTTCTAATTTTACTGTATCTGATCCTTCAAAATATTCATCAGGATTGTGGTGCCGAGGAAGTAATCACTTCTGAGTGATCCGTATATAGTGCAGTCGCTAAAAAAATAAACGTCAATTCTGTACTCTGTATCAGTCTTTTGTAGTATAATCAGGTTAAAACGCTCACATTTTTTATGTTATGTAGACCTATTAAATGTACATCCAGCCTCAACGGTGAACCATTACAAAGTGCTACAAATACAAACAATATCTTTGAGTTATTCGGTACTAGATTGCATTACCTTTGATTCTAACCGGATGGTAATAATTTTCAGCCTTTAAAATTGGTAACGGGGATGACAACGAAAAAGGTAGTTAACTCGTCTTATGGGGGGGACATTATCAAGATGTCCCACATACAGCTCGGCCCCTTTATATTTAGTACTCCGCGCAACCAGGTCCCAATTATAGTGTGCGAATAGCGAAACGCGAATTTCCTGTGGCTCTATTCAATTCTATCAATGACATGAAAGACACTTTGCACAGCACGATTTTAATTTGACCATTTGATCACTGGTTTTTCCATATCATGCAGGTTGACGCATATTTCTGTTATATATTTGTCATTTCTGGTGAAAATCTAAAAATAACTTAATTCTCAAAATAAGCTCTCACAATTTGACCACAAATTCTACAACTAATATATAGTGTTAATGACACAGAATGTCCATTCAATGTTGTCTCAATGATGTGCCAGCGTCGTAGACGCTTGGACATCATTAAGACAACATTATGCCAGCGTTTCATTTTAGCTGCAAGGTCTGTACAATAAATCTCTTCTTTATACATGCAATATGTCTATATAGACATGTCGATACGTATTAAAAAATTTCCACGCATCGAACCGACTGTGAGTTAAAGCAAGATGTTATATGACCTATATGGGTGTAAGAAAATTAGGGCCATAAAGCATCATTAAATTATAATTGATAAATTCATCGAAACTGTGGAATTCCATTCACGAAATTGCCAGGCTAAATATTTTATTTGCATTATGTGTCTAAATTACAATGTCAGTGAGTTTTTGTAACACTAGGCTTTTGTCGTCATTGTGTGATTAAAGTAGAAGATGAAATACGTTTTTCCAAATCGAAGACTCATGTCACCACCCTTTGCAAACTAGCAACTTTATCTTTAAAGCTAACACTCTCAGGGATCTCAATATGCTTAGCCTCCAGTTAATCTATTAACACCGAGAAATACATTTGATAAATTACAAGGGGAGCTATACCCAGAGACCTTTGTATTTATGTATTTATGTGTTTTAATCCAACTGTTTTTATTTGCTGTTTAAATGGCCATGCCCACCCTGAAATCATAAAAAAAATCGGTGAGTTTATTTTGGCTTCTTAATATGACCATATGATGTAAATACGTCCATAGACTAGAACTGCAATTTTTTTTTAATTTTTCTGCTGCGCATTCAACAGCTAGGCTAGATATAGAGACGACATTCCAGTATTTCCTATTTTTGACATGGTTGTCAAAAATTAGAAATCTGGAATTTCGTCTCTATATCTAGCCTATCTGATAAATGCGCGGCACAAAAATTTAAAAAAAATGCAGATTTAGTCTATGGACATGTTTACATCATATGGTCATATTAGGAAGCCAAAATAAAATCACCGATTTTTTGATGATTTTAACGTGGGCATGTCCCTTTAATCTATGTTGGTGTTAAAGTAACCTTTTTAATTATCATAAAGACGTCCACGTATAATTTCACTATGAGGTGGATTTAGGTGGGTTGTTAAATCACCCCAGAATTGTGTGATATGTTATTAACCCCATGGGTCGGTCTCGATGGCTCATTTGTATCGACTGGGGCTTGTAACCTGGGGGTATCAGGCTCGAATCCCGGTCGGGACGGATATTTGTCATCGTGGTTGTGCATATACACAGCTCCAAACTGCTCAAATGCATGGAGTGTACGGTGCTGCCTATGGTACTGTGTACTATAAAGATCCCTTGAAGTCATTCGAAATTAGAGTGGGGCATAGTCCCGGCTTCGGGTTCCCTTCTGTCGCGATATTGCCATGATTGTGCAGAAAGCGACGTAAAGCAATATTCATACATTCATCTATATATTAACCCCATGATTGCTAATGTGTTTAGTTGGAATTTGTATCCACTTGAAGTTGTGACCCGAACTCCAATTTAATTAAAATAATTGCGATTTTGTCAAATTGGAGGTCACGCATTTTCAGATTTTACAGATATGAGAGATATTGTACTTTGGGAAGATGCTTTGTGAAGTGACATAATAGAGAACACGAGTATAGTGGTGTTCAGCGCTTAAGGGGTTAAGTCCCCTCTAAACCACGAAACGACTCAAATTACATCGATGGAAATGAGAAGCGGTATGTCTGAAACATTAGAGGCACTACCCCTCATGAAAGGTGTGAAACTCAACAGCCTTTTTCCACAACTCATCCGTTTATGTTTACAGGTATTGATGAGTCTGACATGGAATCTAACACCCGGGGTAGGAATGTATCGTGTCGTCGTCAATTCTGCTGTTCAAAGTCAAGCAGCAGTAACTGCTTATTTTTCAAGTAAGCAGTTACTGTTGCTTGCCTGGCAGTACGACTAATTCCTTGCTGTTTAGGGTTTGGTGATGACAGCTCCAGTAAGTGATGCTCTTGTCTATATATTCAGACATATATGAGCCTGTGCAACACAGAGAACGCGTGTTAACATAACTCAAAGAAATGTATAATCTAAAATGCTGCCACGAAAACGCAAACCGCAGTATTTGTTTACTTGAGAAGCAATCTGGTCCCAATACCTTTGAAATTCATCATATTATTGTCTATAACACGATAATTCATCGAGATTTGCGCACTCAGTAAATAGCTCGATTTAAAGATTCATATCGTTTAATTTTCATCCATGCTGAAAGGTGCCAACCTTGCTAAAACCTAGACGTGTAAAATGTGGATCAAAACCGTGGCCAATCTAGCGCATTTAATGTGCATTTCTCATTTCAATTTTCTTATTTTAAGGACAAATAAAAAGCAAGAAAGCGGCTATTTCTAGACGTAATTTACTCATTACTCATTACTGTTCGCTGTACACACATACAGGTACTGGCTCTGCAAAGGCGAAACATCGTAAATGCTTACTTGTAAAATAAGTATTTTTTTACATTGTAAGGCAATACGGGACGCGTCTGACAAACTGCACTCCCCGCCACAGCAATCAACAGTAACTACTTACTGTAAACGTAAGCAGTCATTGCTGTTGATTTGAACCTCTCCAGTCGTCATCACACATTGATAGGACTATTCATGGGCCTCACTCACCACGTCAGCTTAAAATAACTTACCCTCAATAAGTCGAAATCTTCAAGGCTAAATTCACTCTTCAATGTCACCTTTCTTTTTGTGTGAATCTATTAAATAATCCTCTTGGCTTTATATTACTAAACATCTTAAAGGAAGGACACATTCTCAGTGCTATATTCAACACAAAAATATCATTTAAAATTTTTGTTCAGATTTTGTCGTCGTTTTTTGTGGCTGGACACGTCTCGTCACAATACGTGATGTTGAAAAGATGACGGCTTTGAGGTTCGTCCACGACAGGCCCAAAATTGGGCTAATTTCAATATGATGTTCAAACGGTGTTTATTTGAGTGCGATAAGGGAAAATACAGCACTCGTTCCATGAATAAGGTGTGAGCCTTTAGGCGAGCACTTTATTCGTGGAACAGGTGCTGTACTTCCCCATATCACACGAAAAATGAACAGCGTTTGTATTTCCTCACACGCCGGGGTCACACATGACATAACTGCCGTACATTTCACTTCAAACTACAGCTACAGTGCGATATGAGCTCATAGTGAAAACCACAGCACAGAGTGTGAGAATTGTTCATATTCACTACAACACCGTCTCAAACCTAGTCCATAGAGGATATGTCGCGATTGCTCCATATACTTGGCCTACTATAATTATGTCCATATTAATTATTTTGAATACGATCTGTTCACTCAATTACAGAAGTGTGACATTTTACGGTGTGACATTTTACGGTGGGTTGGAGCGAGGAATCTTGGTTGGAGTTATAGTACGAATTAAATTAGATACACGGGGCCGGACTTCTCAATATGTACAGAGCATACTTCAGCGTACGTAGTTACTTACTGCAATGTAAAGCCAAACAGTAACACATGCGCATAAGTGAACCAGTAAACTGTTACTGTTACTTGCCTCTGAAGGACATTATTACCCAGGTATTGTTGGCATACCTTCTGAGTTAGGTCTTAATATTGCGCATTGGATATATGTTCGTGAAAATGGCGTTTTTACTCAATTTGTGACTATGTGTCTATTTCATTACCTCCTTTTATATAGGGGTCGTGTTCTGAGACAATCTGAAAAGTTAAGTTATGCGTTATTAAACCGGTTAATTCACTACTTAAATATAGTCGTCAAAATGGACTTAACCATCAGCTTAAATATTAAGATTATCTCAGAACAAGACCCCTTGCAGAAATATATCCACTTATCAATTTTTTTTATTTTCCTCCATTGCAGAATAATTTAGTATTTCTTTTACAATTAATTTCTTCTTCTGGGGATCTTATATGCGTGCATGTGTGTTTAGGGATCTTCTATGTGTACATATGTGTCAGTAGATATTCTATGTGTGCATGTGTGTCTGGGGATCTTCTATGTCTGCATGTGTCTCTGGTGATCTTCTATGTGCGCATGTGTGTTTGGGGGTCTACTATATCGTGCATGTGTGTCTGGGGATCTTCTATGTGTGCATGTGTGTGTGGTGATCTTCTATGCGTGCATGTGTGTCTGGATATCTTCTATGTGTGCATGTGTGTCTGGGGATCTTCTATGTGCGCATGTGTGTCTGGGGATCTTCTATGTGTGCATGTGTGTCTGGGGATCTTCTATGCGTGCATGTGTGTCTGGGGGTCTTCTATGTGCGCATGTGTGTCTGGGGATCTTCTATGTGTGCATGTGTGTCTGGGGATCTTCTATGTGCGCATGTGTGTCTGGGGATCTTCTATGCATGCATGTGTGTCTGGGGGTCTTCTATGTGCGCATGTGTGTCTGGGGGTCTTCTATGTGTGCGTGTGTGTCTGGGGATCTTCTATCTGTTCATGTGTGTCTGGGAATCTTCTATGTGTGCATGTGTGTCTGGGGATCTTCTATGTGCGCATGTGTGTCTGGGGATCTTCTATGTGTGCATGTGTGTATGGGGATCTTCTATGTGTGCATGTGTGTATGGGGATCTTCTATATGTGCATGTGTGTCTGGGGATCTTCTATGTGCGCATGTGTGTCTGGGGGTCTACTATGTGTGCATGTGTGTCTGGGGATCTTCTATGTGCGCATGTGTGTCTGGGGATCTTCTATGTGTGCATGTGTGTCTGGGGATCTTCTATGTGCGCATGTGTGTCTGGGGATCTTCTATGTGTGCATGTGTGTCTGGGGATCTTCTATGTGTGCATGTGTGTCTGGGGATCTTCTATGTGTGCATGTGTGTCTGGGGATCTTCTATGTGCGCATGTGTGTCTGGGGATCTTCTATGTGCGCATGTGTGTCTGGGGGTCTACTATGTGTGCATGTGTGTCTGGGGATCTTGTATGTGCGCATGTGTGTCTGGGGATCTTCTATGTGTGCATGTGTGTCTGGTGATCTTCTATGTGCGCATGTGTGTCTGGGGATCTTCTCTGTGCGCATGTGTGTCTGGGGGTCTACTATGTGTGCATGTGTGTCTGGGGATCTTGTATGTGCGCATGTGTGTCTGGGGATCTTCTATGTGTGCATGTGTGTCTGGGGATCTTCTATGCGTGCATGTGTGTCTGGGGGTCTACTATGTGACACTCATATGAGTGCCAGTCAAATGATTGGTACCTTATGAGTGACAACACATAGGCCTACAGCACTATATCAGGGAATGATATATATCGGATATCGCCTTTGAACCGGTTCCTTGGATCTGAAAGCCAAAGAGCAAATTGCATGGCGTGGACGTCTTTTTATAAACATTTATACTCCACCAGATTACGTTCGCACAAGAGTTGTTTTTTTCCGAGATCTGATGGCGTCATGAGGCATCAAGGACCACACCTGAGTGAGTCAGTAGACTATTTAGGTATGTTAGTGGGGGGGGGGGGGCAGATTATGTTCTATCGTGGAAAGGCACAGTGACTTTTAGCTTCAAAGTAAATAGTTAGTGCAGTTTACTTCTGCCTGTTCTTATCGTACCGTTAATCCTCCGCGAGTGTTTGTTTAGGATTTACATTGACACGCTAGCTTAAAATTAGTCATAATTACGGCTGCCATGTCTACTTAAGACGTCAGGTCACATCCACTGTGAAATCCTTCTAATTTGTTTACGAAATAATTAGTTTGAAAATTTGTAAAAATAATTCCATTTTCCCTGACAATGAGCTACACATCTGGCAATTGATTATTATCCGCATTTTTTTTAAAACAGAAGATGATTTGCTTGTGTAGATCTAGCGCTATGCTGTCGGGCAAAGGTAGATATCACTGCATCAGCTGACTATTATAAGAAGTAGTTACTGCTGTTTGCATAGATCCATACACGGCTCTACAAAGCCAAAATGCACTGGAACTTGGCCTTTTGGACCGGTCAACCAAAGCGATGTCAATACTTATTTTGAGACTTCCACTCCTCGCAGTGTGCTACTGAATCTGGCGTGCAGTGTAGTTTAGACCAAATACCTCCATAACCTGATAACTTTGTGAGTGAATTTCTATCAAGAACCGAGGTGGAGCGACACGATGCATTGTCTATAGACATGATCAAGCGACATGTCAAATGCATTGAACTGCTATCCCCAGCAAACAGCAGTAACTGTAAGCAGTTACTAACAGCAGTAACTGCTTACTTGAAAAGTAAGCAGTTACTGCTTACTTGAAAAGTAAGCAGTTACTGCTGTTTGTCTTTGCATGGCACTGCTGTCGAATTAAGAGATTGTCGATATTTGACCTATTTCAATGCTACGACTATTCTTCAACAGCGCTTAGTCATATATCACTGTGATACATTATTTATTATTAGCTAAGCATAAGTCTCCTTTAATTTACATGGGTTAATTGCAAATGTTTTCTTTTTATTCGAGGTGAGCAATGACATGATGCTGGTGCACTGTCATATTTATACTGCTCTGCAAGGACAGAAGGCAGTAGGCCCTATACATGCTTACTTGTGAGTAAGGAGGCATGGCACTGATGGCAGTATAGTGATATATCACATATACACGATCGTTTATTAATAACAACAAACGAAACATCATATCAGCATAAATAATATTTAATCATTTTTATGATCAGTCATATTGTAACAAATTGCACTGTGGTGAATAAATGCTCGTCAGTTACTGCTGTTTGCCTTTGCGCGGCAGTATACATTTATGGTTGATCTGGCACACTTTTGATACATATAACACACACACTCATACAATGTATTACTGTTAAAGTCAGATAGGCAAATACGACCCCTTATTTACAAAGATGCGAGATACGCCCATGGCGGCTGAAGGTTAAACGCAATGGTGAGGCAAGATATTACCACTTTGTAAATGATGTGAAGCAAAATAACAGATTATTAAATTAGTTTATTAATTAATAATAATAATAATAATGTAACCACTAATAGTATAATAAAATTCTGTGATGAAAAATCAAACAGCAATAACTGTTCACTTCACAAGTGAGCAGTTACTGCTGTTTGCCTTTGAACACAGAGTTGACTTGAAGTTATCAGAATAGCACCAGTAACTGTCTGTCATTGTTTCTTTTCATGAGGTCGCCGAGGAGCCTGTTGTTACCTCGGAGGCTTTGTCTGGGTTGAGATGTCCCTGACGATGAGGAGGACGTGGATGACGCACTGTTATGGTACATACCAGCACCTGATAAACCTGAGGAGTACAGCTGACGCTGCAGCCTCTCTGTTCCAGAGCACGGCCTGTTGGTCATGGCTCTACAGGAGAGTCTATCTGTGTAATCCGAGGAACTGTAGGTGGTGGAACTGTCTGAAGAGGACTGTATACTACAGCTGTCCACGTACAGCTCTGGTAACTTATAGTACTCTAACATGGTGCGGTCGTGGTCGCTCATCTTGGACTGTTTGTGACAAGGGCGATGGTTCAGTGGCTTCTTCCAGGAGACGTTCTTCTGTGACTTGTGATGAGGCGTTCTGTGTGCACCCGCCTTCCTACCCTCCACATAGCGGGTACTCACTGGGTTCCTGGTGTTGTATTTCCTGTGGAAGCCGTTTGAGTTCTCTGACAGGCTGGTGACTGACGTGAGGGAGAGACTGTCACTGTCACAGTCACTGGTCTCACTCTCCCTGATGATCTTCTGAACACCCTCACCAAGTCTTAGGTTGGTTTTCACTTTGGAGAGGAATAATCCATAGTCTCCCTCTTCATCCGCGGCACTGTACGACAAGTCACTACTGATGTCGTACTCACTCACTGTACAGTTACTGGTGTCACTGAGTGAACACTGTCTTTTATGGAAGAGCTGGAGTTCCCTGGAGGCCTCGCTACTACTGGCAGCGTACAGGCTACCTTCACTACCAGCCTCCACCACAGACTCAGGAGAGGAACGACGACAGGACCTACTGCTGTGACGATGGGATTTCTTTGTGGGTCGTGAACGACTTGACAACACTGACTCCCTCTCGAGGCTGGATCCGTCCCACACTTCTCTAGGGATAGCTCCAATATCAGGCAGCACAGTTCTACTCTCACTCGTATGGCGGATTGTTAGATTTAAATCGGTGTTGGAGCTGTGTTTTGGTTGTTCAGTTTTAGCACATACACAGCTGGCAGCTAATCGTTCCACACCAGCCAGGTCCAGATACCTGAGACTGGTGTCGTCGTTATTTTGACTAGGGATATATATGGTGCGAGGTCTGCTACACGCGCACCCAGATCTCTTATCTGGACTTCTAAATGGATAGAGACTAGAATCCGTGGATGAGTAGATACCAGAGTCACCCTGTTCACTGCCAGGTACAGCCTTACCCCCTATATAGGTAGGCTGAGTGTCTACTGACAGCTGACGTCTACAGACAGGCTGAGTGTCTGCTGACAGCTGACGTCTACAGACAGGCTGAGTGTCTGCTGACAGCTGACGTTTACAGGCAGGTTGAGTGTCTGCTGACAGCTGACGTCTACAGACAGGGCGTCTGTTCACCACACATTCACCACACTCACAGGCCTGTTGTGTCTGGGAAGTTCTCGTGCTAAACGATGCTCCCTTTTTTGTGCACCTCACAATTGGTGGTGAAGTCTGCTGTTCATGCGTGGTTAATCCGTTTTTCATTGGCACTACCAAGTATTGCCCAAACGCCTTGGCCTGGTCAAAGTCCAGGTTATCCAGATTAACACCTGATCCTGAAGTCTGCTCCTCTGTGGAGGCCTCGCTGCAAGGCTTCGTGGAGCCCTCACTGCCAGGCTTCTCAGCTGAATCTACATCCCGGGAACACGTTATGGCGTAGGGGGCGATGTCATCATAGTCTGATCCACACAGGGTGGACGGGGTATCTACCCTGGTCACATCAGGTGGGGGTGTCCCTGGATGTTTGGGGACAGGGGGCAGTCTGAGGGATGTACGGGGATGTCCAGGGCACGGGGGTAGCTCTGTGAGCACCACCACAGCCCGAGACAGATCATTCCTGATGACAGACTCATCAGATACAGCAGGCTGACATCCACGACCTGAGGCCGCGGACTGCTTGGACTTCTTGTGTTTTATCCATCGTATGAACTGGTGGATGTTCGCCATCACTGCTGGCTGTCACCACCTCGGGATGTCAATCTGCAATCATAAAATATACAATACATCAGATACAGCTCAGACTGTATAGAAACATAATATAATAGAACTGTCAGAATACGTAATTCAAGACCACACAAGATCAAACAACCAAGTGAAAATACACATTGAACAAATTCTAAAGCCTGGCACAGAGGCTGCTGAACCAATTTAATGTTTGAAAACTCTAGAGGTGTTATACTCTGTCGAATGATCTTGGGGTATTGTATGTGTTTCTAGAGAACTACTTTGGTCTATTTGACTGGCTTTTCAAGACATCAAAGTCAGATAAAGACATTAATAATAAGGCCATGACTAGACTGTCGTGAAAAGGCACACAGCAGTAACTGCCTACTTTCAGGTAAGCAGTTACTAGAGCTTACATTGTCATCGCAGCGTTGTGTTTTTTATGATGTCAGTCGCACGTATGATGTTGAGAGGTGGGGTATATTATGACGTTTCATGCATGAGACGCTTTAATTTGATCACAGCAGTGAAGTGAAGTGTATCAGTATATTAAAGCGATGTGAAGTACATATTGTAGACTGCCACGTGAAATGATCTGTGTTTTTGTCACTCAATAGGGCGTTGACAAACGTGAAAATATAAAATATAAAATGAGTGACTTGTTGATACTTTTATTAAACAGACTTACAGCTCAGATTGGAAAAGGTGTGGCATCGTGGAAAAATCGCCCAAGGGCTGTCACTATGGCTCATTTATTTTCCGCGCTGAATTTAAAGACAGATGAAAGAGACCCAGTGGGGCACGAACGCGCATACTCAACGTGCGTGCGGTTGATCGAGACACATAGTCTTTAGATGAATGGCCTCGCCATGTATCTTATGGTAAAAAGATGCAAATCATGATGGGAATCACTCCCTTTATGTCCCACGTAATGAGTGGAATTACCATTCAGGTTTTCTGAGTGAGGCGTGTTTATAAGTGGAAACTTCAGTAAAGATCTCTGCTTTGAGATGCGGGAATGTGAATATTTGCGAGTGATTGTCCATGCATAATTAAATGACATGTAAATTGTGTATCAATTATGTATACATTTATATTAGGCCTCTTTTGAAGGGAAGCACATGTTTGCAATACAATGACGACCACTGTCTGCAGAAAGTTATCTTAATAATCAAAACGAAGAGACTCTGTGTAAAATGACACTATTCAATATAATAAGAGGAGTGAGATTTCAGGTATCGCGTTTGTGACTGGTGTAATGGAGGCGGCACGCGCACATCATACCACGATTAGCCAACGTTGTGCCAATGCCGTATCAACGTCGCAGACGTTAGCGCCGTATTGGAACGACGCTGCAGCAGTGTTTCGCATTCGCAGGATAGTTCATTTCAGCTCATCCAAATGATGGCGTCAGAATATACTCAGTCACTGACAGGGTCGGATTTCACAAAGCGCAGAACCGACAGATTGAATGGCGTCACATAGACATAGACCAGGTCTCAGAATCAATCAAAGTCGTTTTATTCCACCTTTGTGTAGGCTAAATCGGACAAAGACACATACTGCGGAACAATGAGCACTTTTCTAGTTCGCTGACAACAAAAAATTAAAATGGAAAGAAAGCTGATGAATTCAGATGTCTTCGTCAATATGATGTTTGACAGCATAATTGCGTGTACAAAAAGTGCAAACTTCCTTTATTGTCTGTATTAAGAAAAGACAACCACTTTGACTTTATTGTCTGCCTGGGTATGTGACATTATTGACTACATATCGTGAACAGCACAGCAGGTAGACTTTGCACTTAAGTTCTGCAATTGTAAAAACCTAAATGAGCTATTGTTCTTTGCCATGTTTACTTCACAGAGGTTTAGTTTTTCCGTCAGGATTCTAAAATCATATACGTGTCAAAAGGCAAAATAAAATTATATTGTCAAACTAATTTCAAGCTAGCCAATGTGATAACATAATCTGATAAATATAGAGGCCTATCTGAGGGTATGTGATAATGTAAGTGCGTATCCACCCAAACCCCGTGTGGCTGGCTGACTTAGTCAGTCAAACGGACAATACATTCGGACAAAAGAGTCGACAATAAAGGTCTTTCGTGGACATTTCACGCACAAACATCCCCTATTATTAGCTGCTAGTCCATTACACATATCAGATTACACATACATCAACCAGATAATATATCCCTTTTAACATTATCACCCCATAATCGGCGTGCTGACATAAGCTTGTACTTTAGACTAAGACTGATTTATATTTAATTCATGTTCTGCTGGAATTAAAATAAACATTTATATTTTTTCTGTAACAAACATAAACCTGATTATTTATGTAAATGAATCGCTGTGGTACCTAGAGGGTTTATGAATAGGCGCCATGAGCTGTAAAATGTGACTGTCCAGGCAGACTACGCACACAATGTTGACCCAAAGTTGGCTTAAAATCGAGACAGTAGTCCAACATTGGGTCAATACTGGGGGGGGGGGGTGGGCAGTGTCTCACGCTTGCTGGAGATGATAGACATGAGGTAGCAATTGTTATATTTATTTTAATTCTTATATTTTTTTCTTGAATGTAATATTATTTAAATGAAGGAAAAATACGAAATTCCGGTGAATAAGAATGTACAATGGATAAAATCCATAGTATCCCATATACATGTAGGGCGTAGGCCTAATCCTATATTAAAAATAGTTATTAAAATATATTACTTAGTGCGCAAAAGTGAGAGGCCACCCCCGAATGACAAATAAAAAACAGACATTACACAAGGGCTATGTCAGTAAAGTACTCCGAACCCCAGAACGGGGCCAACCCAGTTATTCACTGGTGACTCCTGAGGATTGTTAAACTCGGGTGGAAATAAGATGTATTTATATAACAATCATGACAATGACACCATCGATTTCTATCGGCGAGTAGTCGTATATCAAACAAGTATCCCGTTGTCAACTGCCGTCTGCGCAAATACACTCACCCACTGACTGACCACATTAGAGAGCGCGTAACAATGAGCGCCGGCCCCCGAACAAGGTAAATTCGTCCAGCGTTGGGGTAAGCTCAGGCTGACATCGGAGACGTTAGCTCGTCCTTACCCCAACGCTGGAACGATGTCTATCACGTGCTCCGATGCAAGCGAATCAGCGGAATTTGTCTGTATGCAGGTCTGCGAAGCGGCGCCGTTTGGAGAATAAAAAATCCACCGTAGATGTTGAGTTATGGCTTGTTCCGTCTGCGGTTTTAGACAAAGTCAACAGCGGACCCCAAAACCCATGAAGGCCGGCGCGCCGCATCCAACGATCGCTATTGAAGTCCACCTCGGATGTTTGAGTAACCGCTCAGCTGCAATGATCCGCAGGTCACCTCAACCCAGAAATCGGGATCGGGAGCTCCTCTTCTTTAGCTCCGCATTGGGTTTATTCAAGCGCCCAGTTATTGATGAGAATCATAAATAAGTGCTCTCTCTGTCGATATATCGCGTGCATTTAGATTGATGTAGAGTAAACCGTTTGTCGATAAAATATACTGGCACAATATACTATATCTAGATTCTGGAGTACTGCTTGGATGATGTGACTGAAAGACAAAACAAAAAGTATATATATTTGTAATTATTCACAAAGTGTTCATTCGAAACGGCATTTAATATTATATTATCAATATATTTTTACTTTAAGTATTGATATATTGCACATGTAGATTATATCTATTGGAAAAATAAACACCAAAACTGCTCACTTTCCAAGTAAATAGTTACTGCTGTTTGCCTTTGGATGGCAGTAGGCCTACCGAATAATCGAGCTGAGTACGACAGCTGTACGTTTTGTAAAATCGAGCCGTTTCTAACAAGATCGGCATTTGGTGCGGCATTTTAAATAGGCTAATCCCCATTAGTGCCAGTACAGGGAAAGTGAGAGGACAAATCCTCATGACCACTGACTGTATGGAGCTCCAGGGTGACGTCATTATCACGAATCACTGAGAATCATCATCATCTATTGATGCGTGGGGTTTTATATATATGCATAAGCCATATATATATAAATTAATTATTTCTGTTTAAAACTTACATTAAAGTTTTCAAGTTTATGTATTAAATGAAGCTCATTTATATTTTTAACCGCTTCTGGTACCATAAGGACATGCATGTGCCTGCACGAGACCAATCTGGTATAATTGGTGGGCACTGAATGCTCTCACTGACACCTATCCGAGATGTTGATACCATGCCTGATTAATGTTGGGCCACCGCCTGCGAACATTAATCGAGCATAGGCAGAAAGTTTTCTAAATGTGCACACAGACACGCACGTGGCAATCCATGGCGTAAATGAAAGGAAGATAGGACAAGGACGTGCCGAGAAGAGCCCAGCAAACACCAGACGTCCAGCCAATGTTGTCTCAAAGCTTGTCACCCATCTCCGACGCTGCTCCAAAATTGAAACAACATTTGGGTTTGCTGGGAATGTGAACGAGGGGCGGAACGGGCGCCATATGCCACATGGTACTCGAGGATGCTTTGTCTGACGCTATGACAGAACATAACCTCTTCCACAGCTCACTCGATTGTACTCCAACACCACGAGGTTCTACCAAAGGGGTTTATGTCTCTTTTGCTCCACCATGAACATACGTGTATGTATAAAGTAGGCCTATCATATGTTTTAATGAAAGGTGCTGTGCCGAAATAGTAACGACATTAAATGGGATGTGTTGCAACGTCGAAAGAATCCCAAACAATCAGTAATGTCCATCCTGTATTGGTCCCTGGTCCCACCAAGATTCCTTGGTCCCACGTATAGCTATCGATAAAGCACCAGCTACGACCCCATGCATGAAATTAAATCTAGATTGCTTTTCAAAACACTTAACATTTGTATATTATTTATGTTAATAGTAAAAAGAGTTTTCATACTGCGCTTATATTTCAATACCCGGTGTGACTGGGCCGCCTAACTCATTTACTGCGCGAGGCCCAGTCACACTGACCGACATTTTGTTTCCACAGCCAGCTGTGTAAAAACGACACTCGCGCTGCCTACCACAAAACTCGGATGTCATGAAATTGAGACGAATATTTTAAAGGCCTACGAAAGCTAGGCTATTTTCAGCAGACGTAAACTTTTGATCGTATTAGAACTATAACATTTAAAAATGGAGGTCACTGTGTCAGAGCCTTGCGATGTCACCAGGGTAATATTTCAAGCGGCGTCGATAAAAATCGATTTTGATAGATTCAATACGGCTTTAACAATTATGTAAAAATCAGCATGAATGAGTACGTGGAGGTGCTAAGTACTGCATAAATTCAACAGATTAAACATGTCAGCATTAATTTAGAAATGTTGAGAATTTACCACGAAGACAGAGGTTTTGACACAAGGGGGGGGGGGGGCGGACGGAGGGGGGGTACAGCTGCTGGTGTTCAACAAACACCAGTGACAGTTCAATGTGACACCACTCATATAACACTGGCAGCAAAATGAAATTAACGCGGTTGCGTGAATATTGACATTGTGAAATAGCACACGGACAGGCCCCAAGGTGTCTTATCCCCCATTATGTAGAGGGTTTAATTGGAGCGCCCTCCGTATATTGACTGACGACCAGTGGGCACTGGACCACTGTCCGGTGGTACGTGTCCGGACAGGTGACCATTTACACGGTACTGTGGGAAATTAAATCTAAATGGCGTACCTGAATCTTCACCGAATACCCGCCAGAGCTACCATGTTTGTTCAAATGATTGTGTCTGCTGCTTGTCCGGGGAATGTTGGCTTAAAGCTGCGCCACTGTCTGCGACGTTGCCGCAGATTTAAGCCAACATTGGCTCAACGTCTCGTGTTTGAGACGAAAACAGCGATAATTGGTGCGGTAAACACGTATCATCGTGACACGTGTTAAGATCCCCTCTGTTATATTGTGTCCCCCAGATAGGTGGAGCAAGCGGCAGCGTTTGTCTGATTGTGAACAGCGACCGTATAGAACTTTAAATAAAAGAGTAAAAAATCATCCCATCTGCAAAAATGTTTGTCCTGTGGTGCGAACAAACATCCAAGCGCTGCTTTAGAATTAATAAAACCTAAATCGTGGTCCGTCAGCATTTGCACGGCTTTGATTTGGAAGAACATCTCTCTTTTTCTCTGGTAAAACTGCATCGATCCACACACTACTTACATCTGGTCCTGCGCATTGCGCAGAACACAGCAATCACCGTGGGAAATCCGATGTGCATTCAAATAAAAAATACCCAAGCGGCGTTATTCACTGATATGGAACATGATCTGCATATGTTTTTGACAGGTAAAAATCGGATGATTCTTCCCCGAAACCCTGAATGGACTTTAAAGGGATCAAAATTGACTGCTCGAGTGTACAGGCATAAAGGATCATTTTTATTATCCGTTTCATGTCACATTATAAGGATCATAATTATCGCCCCCAGTAGCCAAAGTGTTGTACGTGCCACTCTCTCGAGTGCCACATAATGATACACTTTGACTGCTGGTGCCTGATATGGGATGTATGTGGCCAGTGATTATGGTCAGACGGTATGCCCCATGCATGTCGCCAGTGATTATGGTCAGATTATGCCCCATGCATGCTCTACAATGATCTAAAACGCCCACAAAACACGATACGTTACCTAATATCGAGTTATTGTAGGCTCGCCGTCTGTGGCCCTGGGCCAACGTTGGACCAGCATTGTGTAAACGCCGTGTTTCCTGGACCTGCCACAGCTGTCGCTGTATAAGCCTCTGACACGCGCATTTCCATTTACGTCTCATTGATAATCACAAATGAAATTTTTTATGGGTTTACCGCCCCCCCCCCCCTTCAGCGCCATGAAATTCTGGTTCTCTATAATATATCCTCTATTATGCGGAGACCAGTGTCCCATCCCACTATACATGAAATGAAATGAATCGGGCTTTAGGCCACCTTTGTACACATATAGGCTAAACTGGGCCAGGAGAACCTCCTGAGGATGGTGACATGATTGAGATGACACTGTCCTCCAGACACAGGATTCGAAATTCGAGCCCTGGCGGTCTGAGGCCGAGCACGCTACCTCTCGGTCACGGAGGCTCCCCACAATACTAACTTTCACACGTGGATGGGGAAGAAACAATTTTGTTTCTTTCAAACCGCCGAGACTGGGAACCGAACCCCGGACTCTGGCGTGAAAGGCAGCGGTGCTAACCACTACCCTAGGGCCCCCGCCCTTCTAGCTATTATCTGAACTTGTTTTTATTTCCATTATAAAGTTAAAATTCTCTTAACTTTAATAATGGAAATAAGAGAATGTTCAGATAATCTTAGCTTTCAGATTTTCAGTGGAATACATTTATTTTGGAAATTACACCAACGTCAACGTGTCTAGTTTGCTGACGCTCCTAGACACCATAATACACAGTAATAGTAATACACACTATAATATACAAGTCAGCTGTCAGCTGTACATGTATACATGGAGATTGTTCCTCCGAAATGACAGGAGTTTGCGTGCACAGTTTTAAAACGGAGAGATTTTTGAGCTGCATATTTCTGTGAATGTCGTGAGCGGATGTAGGGTCTGTAATGATAAGCACTCATGAGAGAAAGCACTGATGTTCTGCAGTGATGACCGTTTCTAATCTCACATCTCTGTGTTCTTTTTTTGTATGTTTTGTTGTATGTTTAATATGTGTTTTGTAAGGAAGAATGACAAATGTGAGTTATTCATAAATTCACCAGAATGCGACTTATTTTTACTCACATGAAGTTAACTTGGGTTAACCGGTTTTAAGCGCCGCCGCTGTAATGGTGTCGACATAAAACTTAATTAGCTTGATCTGGCTAGACTTATTATTCTATGGTTCAAAGATGTGATTTGTACATTTAAGTATCAACGTGATAAATAAGCACCTACTGAGTCTGCAAACATGGTGTTCATCCAATGCTGGCTGAATGCTGTGCCAACATATTAAACTAAACTTATTCATCTATGGTTCAAAGCACATCCGTCGTAAATGTCAAAATCATCATGGCAAAATAAAGAAACTACATAAGGTTATGGGATTATTGCAAATATATTTGCAATGCAATAATAAGAAGGTTCTATAAAGAATGGTACGGAATATAATGCGCTAAATAAGATTTAGATAAATTCAGATAGATTTAGATAAACCAAACTATAATATCCTAAATCCTTATACACCAAAGATCTGATTTGTACATATAAGTATCAACGTGAGGAATAAGCACCTTCTAGTCTGCAAACATGGTGTTTATCCAATGCTGGCTGAATGCTGTGCCAACATCGAAGACAATGGCACAACATTCAGCCACCATTAGATTAATAGCGTTCCGTTATCTGTAAATAACGGCATGATTATCACGCGATTTCAATAACTTAACAATATCACCCGCGCTCATTTTCCAGAAACCTACGACATAATGCGGCATAATAAGGCCTTTCACTCGGCCTCTCTAATACTTCACTATCATAGTGATCGGAGGTCATTTATGTCGAGAAAGGAGACTGTGTTTAAGTACATATCTGCAATTTTTAGTTGAGCTAAATTCTCATCCGATTACGAGTAATTGCGGAGCAAAATATAAGACAGAGGGGGGTACGACGAAGCAACATTTCCATATTATGTCGATGTCTCCAGCACCCGCAGGGCCTATTTGCCAACTGCAATGCATCCACGTCACTACCGTAGTAAAACATTCATTTGTCAGTATCCGTATTTCATCCGTATCCTTCACGACAGGATACGGATGAATTATACGTACGATTAATGGATACCATTGACTGACCCACATGCCATGCGGATGACACACGCACAAATGGAAATGGATGATTACAGCAGCCGTATAAATTACATAATTTACTGCAGTATAGATTATGAATCATCAGTTTTCCCAGACGATATCGATCCCGGGGACCTTTTAAGTACCAACGATGCTCTGAAACCCTATACGTACCAGTGCTCAGACTTTAGCATTAAAGTACATTTGCCGTGGATTATCTGCTGAGCACTAAATTAACCATTTCCAAAATAAAGAAGTGCAGACACTTAACACTGACAAATTTGAATTCACATCGAACAGATCATTTGCTGGTTTTTGTATTTACGCTTGATAGTTGACGACGTAGTGGTCTTTATATCCCCATTTTATCAGCCTCGCAGCGGTTTGTTAACAAACAATAGTTTTCTATCCACATTTATGAGCTTTATCGATGAGGAAAAAGGAATATTAGCCGCGTACGAACAAATCCATTATGATTCCCGGACAAAGTGTGTCAATATTAATTACCAAGGTGTCAAATAGGACACGATACGAGAGCAGTGTCAGTAGTTTTTTCTGGCTATACTTGTTTCTATTGTCACCGCTGCATGTGTATATAATTTAATATATTTATAACAGGAATAATGTTCTGTGAAAACATTTTCTGTTATTCCATATCTTTTTATGTTTGAGGGAATTTCAGTGGATCGTGATTCGTCGTCTTAGCTGCGTAATACCGCTCTGCAAAGTATGTTGTTATTTACCATGTTTAGTTGAATATGGTTGTTATGTATTATTTCCAGCATTATCTCTCTTCCTCAAAGCCAAAAGGCTGTAACTGCTTACTTGGGCTAACTTTTGAAATATACAATATTTTTTTACGAATTTTTCCATATAGATGGCAAATGACAATAACAAATAGTGTTTACAAAACTTCGTGAAAATCGCTTGAGAATTGACTAATCAACATAATGCAAACATTCATTTTGGACAATCCTCCACTGGTGGACAGACTATATATAGTAATAGTTTCTTCCCTGGTCGAGTTTTAACTCAGATGATGAAGGTGTATAGGGATATTGTTTAATGACTGAATGATGCCTCTTTGAAACAGGAGCCTTTAAAAGCCCCACCGCGCCCGAGGGTCATATTCCAACAAACACTAGGCAATTAAGCAGTGGTAGTTTAACGTTGTGACAGCATCAAGTCCAGCGGTAAACCATGACTGGGTGGATGACTTGTGATATTCACTCACCGTGTTCTCAAGTAAGCAGTATATTATCAGGGGTTTTTTTCACACTCAGCTCGCTCGATACACGCTGACACAAAGAAGCCACCCCTTTGATATCTGGGGACGCTGGGGAACATTGGTTCAATGAAGGCCAACATCTACTACATTTGGCCACCGTTAATCTAAGGGTTGAGCCTTGTATTCACAATGAATAAAAGTGCACTCAAGGTGCAATGTTGAATAATATTAAATAAATCAATATTCTAGATTTTTCGAATATTTATTAGTTAAAGATTACAATAATTCAAATATCATCACACGAATAAAACCACAAGATTTCATACTCATTCATCTTAACACGCTTGTCAAGATTGAACATTCCTGAGCGTTTGCGATTAAAATAGGTCTCGCTATAAGTTTGATAACATCAGTGAGATATATGAAAATGAATAAGATCACATCCTATATGTCAGCAAAAGAAGACGGATTGTCCTGTTCAAAATCATCAGTGATACGTATATGTATTCATAGACAAATTCATTACCATACTTGATAGTTTAGTGATAGGCCTGGCACTAAAATACCTAGAAACTGCGATGAACAGCGCTCACTGGTTCATCTAAATCGGCAGAAATATGTTGCACATTATTGTAACCTAATTTATTACTTTTAGATTTATTGATATACCTGGCAATAAATACACAAAATACTCCAATGAACAGCCAGTAGCAAAAGGCAGGACCTAAAGGCAGAAGCGAAGGCAAACAGCAGTAGCTGTTTACTTGTAAAATAAGCAGTTACTTCTGTTTGTCTTCGCACGGCTTCAATGAACAGTCGGCAATTGCTTTACTTGTGCATATCATATTTCTGGGTCACTGCACACGGTCAAACATATTACTATTACAGTGTGGACAACACAAAATGTCCACTTGACGTATGACAAAGACAACGTTTCGCCGTTGAAAGGTAGCTGCTTACTTCTCAAGTAAGCAGCTACTGCAGTTTGCATTTCCACGGCAGTGTATATCTACAGAACCGTTTCCATGCTGGAGTCAGCAATCCTAATTCTATAGCCTTATTATTGAAGTCCACCGTTTGATTACTTTAGGATTAAGGGTTCTATATAAGGTACCTTATAACAGATATAACCCTTTGCTACTTAAGTTTGTACTTCATGAATATCGTTCAGACGCTACGCTGTTCAACGTAGGGTTAACGTCTGTCCAACGTTAGGATGCAATTTTAGGATCTGTAGACTTAACTCATCAACTGACTGCTATGCTTGTTGTTGTTTTGCTAAAGCTGCACTTGCGCTTTTTCTGCGATTTCTCCGCTTTAATACGCTGTATCCAGAAAACAGGAGACATTGAGTCTATTCCTTCGTCTTTGACGCTGGCCCGGCACCAAACCAATCGTGTTAGCTGTGACGATGCCATAAATACCATAAATGACTGAGCAAATTATGATAAAGTTTTCACCACTGCGTGGTAGTAGTCGTTTTGGCTTGTTAGCAATTTAACAAGCCTGAATCTGACTCATCTACAGAGAAAAAACCCAGCTGAATATGAGGTGGGCGGACCTCTGTACAGAGCGGGGCATTCAATAAATCCTTATCCAAATCAGATAAAATTCAGGGGAGCTGCTAAACGACAACTGCTATACTAACCGCGGAGTTTGATTGTGAACCCCGATCAGAAAAAAATCCTGATATACAATGTCAAACAGCGATAACTGCTTACCAGTTACCGCTGTTTGTCTTTGCGCGGACCATACACGGCTCAGAGAGTGGATCAAGACCATACATGGCGCGGAGAGTGGACCAAGACCATACACTGCGCGGAGACTGGGTCAAGACCATACACGGAGCAGAAAGTGGATCAAGACCATACACGGCGCGGAGAGTGGACCAAGACCATACACGGCGCAGAGACTAGATCAAGACCATACACGGTGCGGAGAGTGGACCAAGACCATACATGGCGCGGAGACTGGGTCAAGACCATACACGGCGCAGAGAGTGGATCAAGACCATACACGGCGCGGAGAGTGGACCAAGACCATACACGGCGCAGACACTAGATCAAGACCATACACGGCGCACAGAGTGGATCAAGACCATACATGGCGCGGAGAGTGGACTAAGACCATACACGGCGCAGAGACTGGATCAAGACCATACATGGCGCGGAGAGTGGACCAAGACCATACACGGCGCAGAGACTAGATCAAGACCGTACACGGCGCAGAGACTAGATCAAGACTATACATGGCGCGGAAATTGGACCAAGACCATACACGGCGCAGAGACTAGATCAAGACCGTACACGGCGCAGAGACTAGATCAAGACTATACATGGCGCGGAAAGTGGACCAAGACCATACACGGCGCAGAGACTAGATCAAGACCGTACACGGCGCAGAGACTAGATCAAGACTATACATGGCGCGGAGAGTGGACCAAGACCATACACGGCGCAGAGACTAAATCAAGACAATACATGGCGCGGGGAGTGGACCAAGACCATACACAGCGCAGAGACTGGATCAAGACCATACACGGCGCGGAGAGTGGACCAAGACCATACACGGCGCAGAGACTAGATCAAGACCATACATGGCGCGGAGAGTGGACCAAGACCGTACAAGGCGCAGAAACTGGATCAAGACCGTATACACGGCGCAGAGAGTGGACCAAGACCATACACGGCGCAGATATTAGGTAATCGAGGGCTAAGGTGTTTTGTTTCCATTAAAACAAACACGAGATGTCGACGTTGGTTTGATGTTGGTCCAACGTCTGTGATGCTGGCCCAGCATCAAACCCACAATGTGTGGCGTCGTGTCCCACGTATTGTGACACGCTGTGGGCGGGGGCCCTAGGGTAGTGGTTAGCAACGTTGCCTTTCACGCTAGAGTTCGGGGTTCGATTCCCGGTCTCGGCGGTTTGAAAGAAACAAAATGTTTCTTCCCCATTCACGTGTGAAACTCAGTATTGTGGGGAGCCTCTGTGACCGAGAGGTAGCGTGCTCGGCCTCAGACCGCCAGGGCTCGAATTTCAAATCCTGTGTCTGGAGGGTAGTGTCATCTCATTCATCTCACCATCCTCAGGAGGTTCTCCTGGCCCAGTTTAGCCTATATGTGCACAAAGGTGGCCTAAAGCTTGATTCATTTCATTTCATTTTTGTGACACGCTGTGGCCCTAGAGGTTGGTTCTCCACCAATATCCGCAGTAATATTTTCGTCAGGTCGAGAAGAGACCCAGATATTGTCATGGTGTCTATCACCAATACAAAGTGACACAAATGGTTAATGTCATCTTCTGGCAAACCTGACATTGGTACAATGCCGTGTTGTTGTGAGGCCAGCATAACAGATGCTGGTCCAGCATTGAGCCGGCATTGGTGCGCCTTTTCGTGTCTGTCTCTTACAGACCAGTGAGCCAGCACAATAAGTGTATATGATTGCCCCGTATTAGATCAGCCTGCCTGCCACTGGGTTTTTTTGACAGATACCCGTGCCACAACCATTTTTCTTTCCTGACGGTTTCAGGGTATCGTTTTGACATATTAATACCATAGGTGTGCTTACGCCTATAACAATGACGCCTGTCATACAGCTATATCAAATGTATATAGTAAATATAATATATTTTGGGGATGAAAGGTAAAAACCTAATGATCAACAGATTGGGTAATGAGTTGGATTATTACATATTCCAACCACATGTAGTTGTCACGCTGCCGCGATTCAAAACTTCACTATAGAGAAAATTTAATTTGTTACAATATATTCAAACTATTTTTTATTTTATTCTGATTGAAAAATGTGACATTAATTTATTGAAAGTGCTAATACAGAGGATTCGAGTAATGGCTCTTAAATGAAAACATTACTTTTTTCCTTAGTTATATAATTTTACTGATAGAGACTAGTGCGTTATTATACGATATTTGCGTCATTTTTTAAATGGAAATATATTATAATTTAGCCACGTAGTTGACACGACAGACTTTACTAATTATCTTACACCAGTGGGGTGTCATGTTGGATGGGTGTGGTCCCAAAACATCAAAACCAACCAAGTGTGAGGCGAGCTGTGAAGTCACCCTAAAGAGAGACACCCATAAAGTGACGCGGCCACAAGAGATACGAGAGTGTGACGAGAACTTACGTGAGTTTGCCACCTCCTGTGCGCATGCCCGCTGCGCGATCTGACTGTGACAGCATCCGGCGAAGCTCTGACGATGGATCCGTGGTAGTCATGATATATGTTCACCAGCGGCTCTTTCCATGATCGGAATCTTATGCGACTTAAATTTACTGCACTACAAAGGCAAACAGCGGTAACTCCTTGGCTGCAAAGTAAGCAGTTACTGCTGTTTGCCTTTGCAAAGCGGACGTTAAATCTTATAGTGCTAACACCGTATATCTACGGTTTCAACCGTTTTAAATGCCAGTAAAATTGTTAAATCTTTCTGTATAAGGTGATCAGCTCATAATTCAATCTGGGAGGTGTGTATTTTGTCATCAATAGTAATATAATATGTTTCGTAATTTGAAGCTGAAATGAAAGAGTGTAGGAAACAACAATTTCCCTGCAGCACGTACAGGGCTTATTGTAGGTGTTACATCACCACAGGACAATGACAGAGAAACCTCAATTGTCCACCAATAAAAACACACGCGTTAATAAGGCCATGTTATTTACCACCCACCCCCCCCCCCCCCCGAAAGCTTTTTGGCGACTGACCTCAATTACATCGTTTATGGATCACAAGGGAGTGACCGTCTCCATTACAGCGATGTTTTGCGATCTAGGTTATTCATATTATTACTAGTCTTAAAAATAAAATATAAATCATTCACCAAACCTTAAAAAGTGAATGTTATATAAAGGTATGTATTTGACATAACATGCATTATCAAGGTTGTGAAATTGTGTTGCGACCAGGCATTAAAGGGTGTCGGATCACGTGACATGATTCACGTGAGATGATTCACTTGAGATGATCTGAAGTACTAATGATTGTAGAAGACAATGTGGCTAATGAAGGCCAGTTAAGTCATGACACCCCATGTAAGCATGACATATGCTGAAAAAACCAACCCTCAGACAAACCGGGCCAATGATGTATTAATGCTGGACTGACATCTTAGACGGTGGCACAACACTATACAAACATACATCCTGCACTTCTGATGGTACGCAGCAAAAAAAAAACGCCATGTTGACAAAAATCCAAATTTTACCGAAATATCATAGAAACAACAAAGAATCACCAAGCGCTCTGGGGCAGCATGGCACCTTCTAAAACCATTGAACCAGCAATGAACCACCACTGGACTGGTTAACTACTGTGATTGATGACTGGTATCGATTCCGATTTTGTTAAACACGAACGGTTAACAACTGCAATACGCTTGTATGATTGTTTAAACCCCGACGTTTACTTAAAAAGCAACATCGAAAGCTGCTTAGGCATAATACCGGTATACATTACAATTAAACCGTGGGGTCCTAATTGGCGCCAGAATTAGATTGGTTAATTATAAGCCGTTAGTGTCACTAGCTATGCATGTATAATTAGGTCCCCACCCAGCGATTATGGAACGATTTGATACAGGGCCAGAAATTATAATTAGCCACGACTTCGAAATCATCCATTTGTGCATTCTCTCGAGTCAGAATGTTAACAAACACCTGTACCGCCGGGCAAAGGCAAACAGCAGTAACTAACTTGACAAGCAACCAGTTAGCCATTTTTGTTTTGCACCTGGGTGCGGCGCTGTCCAAATATAGAAATGAAACTAAATTGCAATTGTAATTTTAATATCTATTTTTTCGTATATAGATGTTTTAGTTGGATGACTTTAATGCGTGTCTAACGCTGTTATACATTTTCCAAATCGAAGCAAAGCGTTTCTGTATTCTAGATTAAAGGGACGCATCTTCCACTGGAGAAAGTGACAGATATGACCATTAAATACACAGGGTGACGCTGTTGCATATGCTTAAATCTATGACCCTGGCACTAATAGGGTCGGTCTTGACCTGACTGACCATCACTGACCACTGACTGATCAGAACAAATAAGCCAGCACGACAAACACGATTCGTCTTATCTGTTTCCACAGGGAGTCCTGTAAGTGGCCAGGCCACGGCAGAAGCATGTGAGGATATTAATAACAAGATGAAAAGATCCGTTCAAAATCATTGTCCTAAAGTCATGAATATTGCCAGTTTATGGTGTAAATGTACTAATTAACATTTCAGCTTGCACTCAGATGGTCGGCCGGTCTAATTAAACAATGGAGCTATGCATACTACAATGAGAGCTAAAATGCAGTAGCTACTTACTTGAAAAGTAAGAAGTTACTGCCTTTTACCGCCGTGTAACCGTCCTGTTTATGACCGCCTTCATATTATATGAAAACCACCATTTGATGCCGAGCAAAAGTTGTTTTAATGCTTGGTTACCGTTGCAGACGTTGGCCCAGCATTAAAACAGCATTGGCTCAACGTGTAATGCCTATCGCACCTGCCTGCGGGTGTCCTCAGTGGATTTATGAATTATTGTCATAATGATAGTGTGGCTGTAGCGCGGACAGCGTCGGCACAATGCCGGCCCACTGACCCTTGTTATAGATAGATTATCTCTGTGGATGATGGCTGTGGCAGTTTTACGAGATCGACTTCACGCACAGCAACAAGTCCCGGAAGGCCGAGATGCTGCAGACTGATAACCACTGATCGAAATGACGCAGGCCGAGATGAGCCAACATTAGGGTTCGAGATATTAATAGTCTAGTATGTTGACAAAATTCGCAATTCGGTCACGACATTGTGTGACGACACTGTGGGACAGTGTCGCGACACTGTGTGACGACACAGTGTCACTACCCTGTGTAACGACACTGTGGGACAGTGTCACGACACTATGTGACGACACAGTGTCACGACCCTGTGTGACGACACTGTGGGACAGTGTAACGACATTGTGTGACGACACTGTAGGACAGTGTCACGACACTGTGTGACGACACAGTGTCACGACCCTGTGTGACGACACTGTGGGACAGTGTGACGACACTGTGGGACAGTGTCACGACATTGTGTGACGACACTGTGGGACAGTGTGACGACACTGTGGGACAGTGTCACGACCCTGTGTGACGACACTGTGGGACAGTGTGACGACACTGTGGGACAGTGTCACGACATTGTGTGACGACACTGTGGGACAGTGTGACGACACTGTGGGACAGTGTCACGACCCTGTGTGACGACACTGTGGGACAGTGTGACGACACTGTGGGACAGTGTCACGACATTGTGTGACGACACTGTGGGACAGTGTCACGACACTGTGGGACAGTGTCACGACATTGTGTGACGACACAGTGTGACGACCCTGTGTGGCGACACTGTGGGACAGTGTGACGACACTGTGTGACGACACTGTGGGACAGTGTCACGACACTGTGTGACGCCACTGTGTGACGCCACATTTTCCCATTCATTACTATGGAATTATGACGTTTGTAAAGTTATCATCATGAATTAATTTAGGCCTACAACAAAATTCTGATAATTTCCACTGTTTTCGGTGGCAACTGGTAGTATAAAACCAATCTTCATGAAGTTTATTGACGGGTCACCATGATCTATGCGGCGCTGGGCCAGCATCAGAACAACGCAAGTGAAAGTCTGGTGTTCGCTGGGAAGAGAGAGGGAAATTAATGACATTTTAAAATCTGCTTTGCAAACGTATTAAACTATTAAGCTTTTTTTGGGGCGGGGGCCCTGGGGTAGTGGTTAGCACCGCTGCCTTTCACGCCAGAGTCCGGGGTTCGGTTCCCGGTCTCGGCGGTTTGAAAGAAACTAAATTGTTTCTTCCCCATCCACGTGTGAAAGTTAGTATTGTGGGGAGCCTCCGTGACCGAGAGGTAGCGTGCTCGGCCTCAGACCGCCAGGGCTCGAATTTCGAATCCTGTGTCTGGAGGACAGTGTCATCTCAATCATCTCACCATCCTCAGGAGGTTCTCCTGGCCCAGTTTAGCCTATATGTGCACAAAGGTGGCCTAAAGCCCGATTCATTTCATTTATTTATTAAGCTTTTTGGCTTTGCACGGCAGCAATGAAGGTGACAAGTCGTGACCTCTGACCTGAGGGTGACCAGGATGATGACGTTACGGGACCAGACAGCCAGGGATCCCGGTGATCCTGATTCATTGCTGGCCCAGTTGTCGCTCAATGCCGGGCCAACGTCAAATACGAAGGCCCAGCATTTCGCCACGGTTGGCTCAGAAGGCATACAATCAGACATGATATAGATGCTGACTTAGAGTGGGATTAGCTGCACTAGCTGGTGAAGATATTCAATTAAAGACAGACATTAAAGGCGGCGAGTACTTAGCACCCTTTTAAAGGTAAAGGTTTATAGTCTGATATCAAGTCTGAGGACCTATCATCTGACTTTACATCTTACCCCCTGGTCACTGGACCTGTTCATTCGTGTGCCATTTCAACTCCACGGAGAACATACAGTCCTGCAGCCGTTTCGGCGCATTGAACATTGCCATCTCTGTCCTACCAGGTACTCATTTTCACCTGAGTCAAGTGGAGCATTTGAGGGTGAAGTGCCTTGCCCAAGGACACAACATCTTAACATCCCAAGATTGAGAGGGGAGAAACATGATATTTCTCCGAAAATTCTGCACCAAGCGGGATTCAAAACCGCACAGCAGGCAGCGACATCGACAGAGCGCCACGCTCTAACCATTGCGACATATCCCTCTCTATTTTAGCCCCAAGCGCGTAATTTATTTTATAAAACGCTTGGTAGTGTACTAAACGTCAGATTTAACCAACAGGTACCAATGTTAATGTGCATTCTTATTTTATAAATATCTCATTTTTGCGACATTTGAGCGAAAATGTACTATTTTAGCCCCAAGCGCGTAATTTATTTTATGAAACGCTTGGTAGTGTACTAAACGTCAGATTTAACCAACAGGTACCAATGTTAATGTACATTCTTATTTTATAAATATCCCATTTTTGCGCCATTTGAGCGAAAATGTAGTTTCTTGGCACATGACCACTCACTGATAGACATTGGTTCATATCGACCCCTATGACAGCCAGACTGTCACAGGTATCACTCAGATGAGTGGCACGTCCGCCTTTTGTTAATATATGAATCTATATGTACAAATGTATGTTGTCTCAATGGTTGCAGGTTGGTCCAGCATTAAACCAACGCGGGGTCAGCTTCTCCTGTCGAGTGAGGCATTCCCACCAAACACAAGTCATTCACCCAATGTCGATTTGGTCCACCGTCTACGACGCTGGCCCAACAATAATTCAACATTGAGTGAACATACTGTGTTCGCTGGGTGTGGAGTTGTGTTTCTCTATCTCTGCTATATATAGTTAACAGCCAGCCGGTTCTCGTATTTAAAGCTATCAGGAAATACATTATGCTAATGTGAGTGGAGTTTGATGTCAACACAAAGAACGAACTGAGACAGCGAAAGTCGAACGGATACCCTCGTCTAATACTGCTCTGCAAAGCAGTAGCTGCTCACTTGTAAAGTAAGCAGTTACTGCCTTTTGGTTTTGCATGGCAGTATAGGTAAACTGCATTTCAAGTGGAGCATGCCCCGCGGAAATGTCACTTTCAAACAGTGGAACTATTTTACTGTTCAAAAAAAATAGACATCCACTTTTGTTGAGAGCTGTCATAGACTGCCCTTTGTCCCGCGGGTACTTAAGCTAACCCTTGTGCTGCTAAGGCCGTATGTATATATATATACTAATAACCCTTGTGCTGCTAAGGCCACATATATATGGTCCCAGGCATGTTTCAGACCATATATAAACGGCCGCTGAAATTAATACATTTATTTGTTATATACTCAGTTGAACAAATAATTCATTTTGAGTTTTGTAATTTCTTCATAAATAAACCTATTTTGGGTCATTTAAAGCTAGAAATTGCGTTAACAGATGCAGCTCTAAATAATGTGTGAAAAATATAAATACAGATTTGAGCAGACCAGGGTTAACCTGAGCTGCTAAGTACCGGCTGACGTGGTGGTCGTCACGCCCCGGGTACTGAGT
The DNA here is from genome assembly GCA_964017125.1 of Flabesymbios commensalis. Lineage (NCBI taxonomy): Eukaryota > Metazoa > Annelida > Polychaeta > Terebellida > Flabelligeridae > Flabesymbios > Flabesymbios commensalis. The sequence continues at coordinate 84,285,606 of OZ024905.1, forward strand.
ACACCCAGCCCGTGAGTACTACAATCTCTGAGCAGGGTGACCAGTTGCCCGGGTAACGAGTACCAGGGGGGGGGGGGGGGGTAAACACAGTGGGCGGCCACGGCTTGCTGCATCCAGATAGTCATCGTGAACGGAAAGCTGTGAGTTGACGTTGGGGTGATAATGGGCCAGCGCCGTGGACACTGGACCAGCATTTTACCAACATTGGGTCAACTGCGTCTGACAGCGGGAGCCAAACAACCCCAGAATGGCTGGTCCTCCACATGCAATATCATATTTGTACTAAGTGCGCACTTGTGTTTGCAAATGCTATCCCACGTCGTTATACTGTTGGACCAGTGTCACAGGCATCAGACCAACATATAGATTCATACACAATGCGAGTGAAAATCCACATGAATAATGAAACGTATTGATAGCAATAAACGTATCGCATGTCAAATCCTGGTGAGGTGTATAATGTGAAATCTTTCATATGATCCTCATGGCGGTGATAATCCAAAAATCTGTGCGAAAAAAATACACGAATAAATAACTAAGTAGAAGTAAGTATAATAACCTCTTTGGATGAACGGACCCTCTGTTCGAGTCCTGGTGTAGGCGTGGTGAACGGCTCCACAATAGATAGATGTTCAATGGTCGGCAACTATATGCGCAATCCTCCAGTGAAATCAGATATTTATATATCCACCACCGTGTGGCTCGAGTGACCACTTGTCTTCTGTGAATATCACTAGATCCAGTGAGTTGAGAGACCGCCCGTGCTGACCAGTGGCTAGTCTCGGTATTGTCCGGCCGGGGTGACCGGCGCAGATTTTATTCTACGTGCGTCTCTAGCCGTCACTGCAGTGTTATGTGTGTGAGAGTGCTGGCCTCACAGCCTGCATGGTGTCAGCTGCACGGGCCCCTCCCACCTTAGCGCGTGCTGTACGCCCCTTCCCGCGTGACTGTGTAGCGCTCCCTCTACACACAGTCACTGGGGAGGGGCCTGTAACCACTTCCTGGAGGGAGGGGGCCAAAGGGGAGGGCCTAGCCGCACCCCACTCCTCAGACATCTCACAGACACCTGCACATTACTCAGGTGTGAAATCAGCTTGACCCACCAGGTGACGCGCCCAGTTTGATGTCAATCATCATAACGGGCACTCACTATTGGCTCGGCAGTATATATACATACACGGCTATGTTTTTGTTTTCATTGTGCGTGGGGTGAAGTTTGTAGTTTTGCCAGCACGTGGACTCATTTGTTTACATTTATTAGTCTGGATTAACTTCCTAGCTTTGTCCTCTGAAAGTGAACCATTTACAACTGAGTAATTTCTACATCTTACATTGTTAATTGAAAAGTAAAAGATCTCTATTTGTTTTGCTACCTTAATTTAAGTTATTTAAGTTTCACAGTGTGTTACTGTCTTAGAGCTGTATATTATTTCTTCACTTTTTTCCGTCCTTTACTGATAAAATTATCCATTTATTAGCTTTGAATTATTTAGAATACTGTTAGGTTCAAGATTAGCCCTTATATTTTCAATGTAAAAAAAATCAACCCTGGTTTCAATGAGGCGCAGAATATAAATATGTAAGACATGCAGTTTATAAAACTGCAATACAAATAAACAAAATGACGTATATAATTTAATTTATCTCGAGGATTTGATACATGTCGGTCAGAATTTTCAGTTAAAAACACATCAAAAAAATGCTTAATACAATATAATGAAATAAGTAGTATTGAAACAGATATCCCGGCAATCACGTGTCATTAACCCAATGTTGTTTTAAAGCTAGTCCAGCGCTTGCGACGCTGGCCCAGCATCAAGCCAACACTGGATGAACGTCTAGTAGGGGATAGAATACGGCAAGTGATGCAGATGACTAATCCCCGGTTGACACAACACGCAACAAACACAAGACATCGTCCATATGTTGTTTTACCTGTTGGCCCATCGTCTACGATTCTGGTCCAACAGTAAAACAGCATTGATTCAATGTGACGTGTTACCTGCAGGCAGACGGGGTCAGACAGATTTCTGGCCTGCCACGTTAATTTTATATAAGAGACATTGTTAATCTCTCTCCCAGCATGATTCATTCATAATCACAATAACATCCCCCCCCCCCCATCCCCCACCTTGACAGTTAAATCCAGGACCACGAAACACACTGTCCTCACCTCCATATTGATGGTCGCATTTAACGCTTTACAAAGATGCATTTGATAAAAAACGGCATGCCATGTCGAACGATCAAAATATTCGTTTATCAAATCAATCAATTTATTCCATACATATATAATTACATACTAACATATATTAATGCATGGTGTGGCTGACGTCTATGTGTATGGATTTTACTGTATCGATGTAGAGGATGATAAAATAGTTTGGATTTTGGTGCCGATGAAGCAAGTATTCACTTCCGAGTGGTTCGTAGACAGGGTATCGCTAATGAAATGAACCTCATCTTCCACAATAGTTTTTCAGTTTCGACAAAAACGCTCATTTGCAAGTATTGATTTCGGCTTGTTTTTTCCCACCCCGTTGTGCGCACTAATATGTATTTAGGAAGTACAAATCTCTTCCATAGCTTTTTTAGAATGTAGTTCTAAGCTTATTAGGCCTACCCTCAGTTTAAGTCACACCTGTGTCTGGATTAATAGAATTGAAAAATAAGTGTCTATATCTGTGTTTTAAAATATTTTAGACACATTTTGAGATGTTAAAATTGCTTGGTATTGTCTGTTTCTGCCAGTTAGTCCACAACGTTCTAAAACTATTTTAAGACCCGTAACCCAATTCTTGACACCAAGGTTATCGTTGCGTATATCCTCCTGATTAGCATTGTATATAAGTTTTTACATATTTTTTACTCCCAACACAACACGAGCGCGTCTAGGCCCTATAACTAATGACTATAATATATCGTTGTGTATTAAAAGTCTGAAAAATGCATCTTCATACAAGCGAAAATCCATATTTAGGGATTTATACCCACATCGCACTGAAAAATGCTTCCTAAATACATGTATATAATTTGTATAATGCATCGTCAATGATTGTTGGCTTAGTTTTGTATTTTAATACTTTAGAGTACTTAAAAGGGTACAGTTGAAAAGCTTAGGCTGTGCACACGGGGGGGGGGGGTATAGGGATGTAGCATCATTGCTATGCTGAAAGCTACAGAATATATTTTACAAAAAAGTGTTAGATCAAGATCTAAAAGATCTATATACACGGCTTTCCAATAATAACAAATAATGTATGTATTATATATAACAAAGGCGAGCAGCAGTAACTAACTACATTCCAAGTAAGCAGGTACTTTCCAAGTAAGCAAGGATTTAGCGGCATATCATGTTGTGTTTAACACAACATGGCTCAACTTTTTGCCGGGATGGTATAGTCCACGCGCCTGCACCCTTTTATCTACCGGGATTATAGCTAAGCTCCTTTCTTTTGATTACACAAAGCTGTCACAGTCCCAGTCAGCCCTGGGTGATGTTAACAAAACATGATAAGATGAAAATGTCAGATATTCTGCCTTGAGAGTGTTTCTATTTAGCACCTTACGAAGATAAGCAGCTTTGGAAAACGAAAATCAGAAAAAAATGAAGTACATAATAAATTATATTAATGTACGTACAAATTGTAAATGTTAGTATCTAAACTTAAGGCACCGAGGGGGTGTATCTCGCTACCGTGACCCACAACTTATATGTTTAATTTGAGACCACACATTTGCAAATGTGGATATTTGAACACTAATTTCGTTTCAATATCAATGATTTGATCGGCTACTAAAACGGGTGAAAAACGATGATATTCGTGCTGAGCAGTGAAAGGGGAACATTTGCGATGACAACAGCAATATTGGTCGAAAATGTTAAAATGTGACGGAAACAACCAACAACGTGACATTGAGCTGATGTTGTTTTCATGTTGGGCCAGCGTCGCAGACATTAACCAAGCGTTAATTCTACAATATATATGGCATTTATAACAGGGTAAACATGTTTAATTTTGAAGCGTAACGTCTTATATATATGATTTTTGGTAATCGCATTAGCAATGCCGGGCACGAAGGCGGATAATAGCTCGGATAGATGCATTGACTAATTAATATAAAATTAAGCTAAACTTGTCCTTTGACCTTTGTATATATATAATCTAATGCTAAAGCAATAACAGTAATCATCGAATCTATTGACATCACCTGGGGCTTAAAGGGTAAAATGTAAGTGCTGGCATCACATCTTATATACAGCCGACTTGTGAAAAACAGTGTAGAAGCCCCCCCCCTCCCCCCCCCCCCAGCTGATTTGATAAACTTTTTACTATATCCGAAACTATAATATTATAGTGTAAATTTATCAAATCATAGGATTACTTAGTCTGTTTACTACTGCTGAACATTTTCTTCTGATATACACAATCAATGTGCATGCAGTTTGAATTATAGATGGTGACAAATGCAGTGATGAAATGTATGCGCATCTAACACGAGTATTTATTAATTTCATGAAAGATGAATTACACATTTAAAGGCTTTAAAAATACACAGAACAATTACCATAGGCATGGGAAATTAATTGTTTTGAATAGAAAAGTCGCCCAGCATTGTGAAGCTTGTAACGTTTCTACGACATGAATTCATCAAAAGAGTTATTTACTGATAGTAGGGAGCCTTTCTGTATTTACGTTCATTTTTTTCAAAGAGTGAAATAAACATAGCCTTATAAGGTGTTGTGGTGACAGAGGTTAAAGGTGGTGGGGATTAAATTGATTAGGTTAATAACAATGCTGTGACTTCAGACTCTGTAGTAATAACAGTATCAGATCATAGTGCAGGAAAACAATGGATATTTACAGGGTTTTTTGTCAGTGTATACAAAGTTGCGTTTGCATGAAACATGAAACGTTGATCCGATGATGATTTCATGTTATGCCAGCGTCGCAGTTGAGACAGTTGAATCAACTTTACATCAGTGTTTCGTGTTTGTTATGGATACGTGTGAACAGCGGTTTAAAAAGCTCACCCAAATTAAGCCGTTTTTAATCCAGAAAATCGCAGATTTTTTGTAGACGAGGAAGTTGATATTACCAAACCTGCAATACAAAATTGTTGTGTACAGCTTACATAAATTTGTATTTCCAGTTTTTACTCTTACTTGAGTGATGCGCATGATTCTTGACATAATGATGATCGTTGTGGTA